>OU342742.1:371256638-371269138 GCA_910589775.1 Avena eriantha
CAGAAGTAGCAAAAGAAGTAGTAGCAACAGCAGTAGTAGTAGCAGTAGAAGTAGCAACAGTAGTAGTAGTAGTAGTAGTAGTAGTAGCAGCAGCATCAGTAGTAGCAGCAGTAGCAGCAGCAGTAGTAGTAGTAGTAGTGGTAGTAGTAGTAGTAGTAGTAGGAGTAGGAGTAGCAGTAGCAGTAGTAGTAGAAGTAGGAGTAGGAGTATTACGAGAGTAGGAGCAGCAGTAGCAACAATAGTAGTAGCATCATCAGTATCAAAAGCAGTAGCAGCAACATAAGTAGTAGTAGAAGTAGCAGTAGCAACAGTAGTAGTAGTAGCAGTAGCAGTAGTAGCAGTACTAGCAGCAGTAGCAGTAGTAGCAGTAGTAGTAGTTGGAGTAGCAGCAGTAGGAGTAGTAACAGCAGCAGTAGCAGTAGCAGTAGTAGCTGTAGTAGCAGTAGTAGCAGTAGGAGTAGTAGTAGAAGTAGGAGTAGACAACTACTGCCGCGTTGCGCTGGCACACACATCAACCATTCGGCGGCAGTAGCATGTGGTGGGCCTGGAAGGTCTTACGGTCGGCGACTTTGGCCCATGTTTGTCGGCGGTATGGAGTGCTGCTATAAGCTTTTTTCTAGTAGTGAGTAGTAGCAGTAGGAGTAGCAGTAGTAGTATCAGCAGGAGGAACATTAGCAGGAGCAGTAGGAGCAGCAGTAGTAGTAGCAGCAGCAGTAGCAAAAGCAGTAGCAGCAGTCGTAGTAGTAGTAGTAGGAGTAGCAGTAGCAGTAGCAGTAGTAGCAGCAGTAGCAGCAATAGCAGCAGTAGTAGCAGTAGTAGTAGTACAGAGGTCATGGACCCTTGTCAAGTGGTCACTAGTATCTTACTCTTCTTTTCATGTGAAAGCAATTTCTTTCATCATATAAATTAGCTCAGGATATATTTCGAATTCCAAGCCTTCAAGTTTAGGACAAAGAATAGGAATTTTTCTTAAGTGCCTAGATGGATTCCCATATTCTCCCAATGGTAGATCAGGTTTAGCCCCTTGGGTGATGGTCAAATCTACCATCAGTGGAATCAAATTTTTCACGTCTACAATATGTGAGTTAGAACATATTTGAATAAATTCTAAGCGTCTCTCGATCGGAACACGATCAATATACAAAGGTAGATAAGTTTTTCCTGATCAAGTGGTACCTCTGTCTTCAACGGAGAAGATGAATGGTGTCAACAACTGCTTTTGTCAAGAAACAACAGTTAGCACTTAGCTCCCTAGCAACGGCGCAAGAAAATATCTTGATGGCCTGCAAGTGCACATGTTCGTTAGAGAATGTTTTCGTGGAAGTATTCATTCCATATTTTATATCAATCCCGATAAGGAGCCTAGGTAAGTGTTCTTATGCTGCATTTCTTTCACTCAAGGTGTCACTAGTCTTGAGTGAATTTACTGCAAAAGCTAATGGTAGAAAGTGGTGAGTAAAAGGTAGAGGAAACTTGCTTAGGAAATAAATAAGGATTAAATTGCATAAAATTAAAGATGCAAAAGGTGTCACTACAACAAAACTTGTCTTTTACAACGGACAATTTTCATGGTTGAAGGCCCGTTTTTCGTGGTTAAAAAGTCTTCTACGACGGATAGCCTTCATGATAAAATACCTAGCACAAAAGAATCTACCACAGTTTTTTTACCATGGCGGATCACACCCTTCATCCATGAAAACATGTTCTGTCGTAGATCTATTCGCTAGCCGTGTTGACTGCTAACGCCATGCAAACGTCCACGTGGCACCCGCTGTTAACTGCCAGTTACCACTATTAACGGTCACATAAACCATACCAGAAGTCAGGCCCAGCCAAGGCCTTCTAAATACTAAGTGGGCCGTCCCATGAGAAGAGCCCAATAAGAAGGCAGCATGTTACTGTTTTGTCCTTCACTGCATGAAATGGGCCCAATAATGTAGTCAGCAGAGGCCGTGAACTTTCAGGTCGGGTACTGTTTTGGCCTATAGAAGGCCCAAGTTGGTCAAACACCGTGTGGCCCATTAGTAGCCTACGCCTAGTCGGTCTGGTACTGTTAAGGCCTGTGGTTGGCCCATCACTGTTCTCGCAGCCCATCATGGGCCGCCTACTAATGGCATTTCTTTGAGATGGTTCGTTACTGTTCTGGCCTTTTACTGTTCCGGCTGTTAACGGTTTAGGCAACAAGCGGCATGTTACTATTCTAAACTAGTAACTTTGTCGACATGTTACTATTCTTATTTGGTGTTTCCACCACCTGTTACTGTTCTGGCCTTCTAGAGTTGCAGCCCTTTATTGTTGTGGCCTTCTATTGTTCTAGCCCATTAGCCCTCTGCCCTTTTATAGTTTCTTGCTTTTTACTGTTGTGGTCTGTTACTTTTCTAGCCTGTTTCTCCTCTGACATGCTGCTGCCTGGCCTGTTACTGTTTTGGCCTATTACTATTGCGGCCTATTATTGTTACTAGTTCCCACATGTTGGTAGGCCCATTAAGTTTACTGTCTTTTACAGTTTCGTCCTTTCTAAAGTCCATGCCAATATCATAAAAGGTGTATACTTAGCAAGCATATTTTACTGTTCATCAACGACGGAATACAAGATGGGCCAAAAACAAAGACCGATATTGTTCCCTAATTGACCTGGCTGGCGTAGTTATGGTACCGCCTACCACCATGTGTGGACGGTGTCAACTAAATGCCTAAATGGCCTATGCGAGTTATTTATATATTACATCAGCTGCAAAATTCTTAAAATTATTACATATTATCAGCTCAAGGGAAATAAAATCTGGCATTTCAGTTGAGAATCGAGTTGATAGCAGAGTCCTCAATTTGCTTTCTCAATCTATCACCTACATCTTCCTTTGAGTGAGAGCTACATTGGAGGACACATGATATTGCAGCCCCCTCGTTGATGGCACTACTAGGGAGAAGCCTATAGGAGACATGCTTATAGGAGGCGCATCGCTCAAGCATGCGCCTCCACTAAATACACGAGGCACAAGTCTAAACGGTGTGCCTCATGTATATTATTACTTGAGGCGCATGTCTAAACAGTGCGTCTCCTATATCGCATGTACGGACCAGATCTGGCTGCCCCCACTTACTCGAGGTGCATCTGCTCCATATGCGCCTTGAGTAGTTTATCTACTTGAGGCGCATATGTGGCAGATCCGCCTCGATTAAAGTGGGTGATCCCAGTGGTGGTATATGTGACAATATAGGAGGTGCATTAGTTGATATGCGCCTCTAGTAGTTTTCAATAATGGAGGCGCATCACTTTTAGATGCGCCTTGAGTAAGTGATGTGGCCCGGGGGGTGGCAGGCGCCAGACACTCGAGGCGCATCTACCAGATGTGCCTCAGGTACTCTATGTATACAAGGCGCATACTAGGTGGGATGTGCCTCGAGTAATCTCGCCACCATGAAAAACATCTGGAGTTTACAACTGGTTAATGGTTCAATTGTTGACCAAAACATCGAACAAACAGGAAAAGCAAGCACATATTAAACAAGTGTTCCCACCATGAAAAATGAGCAATCAAACAATGTGTGTGTGACTTAGAATTTCAGCAAATATAAACTAGCCAGGTCATTTCAACAAATATATATATGGAAGCAGTGGTATACCCTAGAATGCAATAGACATTGGGTGACTCGGAATTTGCGATGAGCTACACAATGGCATGTAGTTGCTGTCGTAGCTAAGAATGAATCAGATAGAAATTATAACCGCATCATACGAGAACTTGTAGAGCGGGAATGCAAACCACAAATGAACTATATATAGTGGAGGATAGTTATGTCGTTGCTTAGGAAGAACCAAAGCCAGCTGCGAGATATAATAGCATCTCTTGTGAACCTGTAGAACAGGACAAACAATCATTAGACAAGTGTGCCTACAATGAAATGAGGAATCAATCAAACTATGTTTAAAATGGAGGGGCGCGAGGGAGTGGGGAACACGTGATTTTTGCCATCTAGCAATCTTGTCTGTCCATCCCAAATCAATGGGCTAGAGGGGATACCTTCCCTTCAAAGGCTCTGGTGCGGACTCCTATGCAAGCAATCACTGGTTGTACCATAGTAGACTATAGGGGTAGATGTGTAGGTTAGTGTAGTTGCAGACCATTAATCGGGCTAGCTGGCGTGCATGTGATTTTGGTGCTCCACGAGTTCAAACTTTTACTTTATGGTGTTCAGGAGTGAATGCATGCAGCTCAAAAAAAGTACTCCTACTTATGTGATTACATGCATGATATTATTAGGATACTGAGTTGCATGCATCGTGTAGTAATGAGTGGATTCTATTGGGTTGATCATATTACTCGTATTCTCTCTCCGTATATGCGTTGATCTTAGTCTAGTTACTGAGTTGCATGCATGTGCGCACAAGCTCCATCTATTTCATTGAGTGACAAACCTTTTTTTGTGCGGTCGAGGCCCCCGTCTGCTGATGACTCTCGCTAATCAACGCATCTCACACATACTGTAGTTGGCAGTCATAACTAGAATTCTAATGAAATCTAACTAGTAACTCATAAGCACAATTACATTGTTGTTTTAGAAGTGCATTTTCCATAGTAGTAGTTGGAACACATCCAGGGAGACAGAGTTCAGCGTCTACTAATCTTGTCCGTCCAATCCAAAATCAATGGGTCAAAGCGAATACCATCATTGCGAAGGCTCTGGACTGAATGCATATGCAAGGAATCGTTGGGTGTCCCTGGGTAGTGGTATCTGTGCTTGTGACCCAAAGTACTCTAGACAATAGCTGGGTGTCCCTGACGTTGATGGTGCATTTCCTTTTCTACTACAGTACTAGTAGATAGACACCGCCTCCTGATACTAGTATAAGTCTAAACGGTGGATCAGTTGAGTAAGAAACAAATTCCTTGAGGTGAGTCTAGTACTACTATACACAATGTCTAGTGCAATAAAGAAATGAAAAATAAAGAAAACTTGTAATTTAATAGAAAGTCCAGCAGCACGCCTATATTTTCTCCCCTATGTGTGTATACTAGTAAAATGCATGTACCACACACGTATATATTTTATGAAATGTGATTGAACAAACATTAAGTCAATAGTCTTGTTAGATAAAAAATGCACACATTAAGTCTATTAATAATAACTATCTAGACATATTGAGAATACAACCTACTATGCTATGAAATTTTGGGGATGGTGACATCATGGTTCTAGAACATGGTGGACTTTGCTCTAGGTACTATTCAATACGAAACTAGCTGCTCTTAACCATTGGATCTAACAGCCCAATGGTCAGGATTGGTGCTATGGATCCTATTCAAAACTGCTCCATTCTAGTGGTAGAGATGTAGGGGCCTCCCCTAAAGGCGGGTCATAGTGGAGAGTAACATAGACTATAACATGCATAAGTTATTAGTCTATGTTAATAGTGGAGTAGTTCATTTATTAGCTAATAGACTCATTTCACCTTGGTGTGTGTGTGATTAATTCACTGCCACATAAGCAATTTTACTGAGTTGGACCCTTAGTTACTCATGAAGTTATTTGCACTATGACTAGCCTAAAAAGATTCTTCCCCTAAAATTTTCTTATCTCCAGCAGCAATCCTATATTATCTCCCTATATCATAATCACAATATTTTAATAGGGAATAGCAAAAAGAATCATCCAATAACTCACTTATCGGCGTAGGGGCCACATATAGGGGAGGCAAAACAGTTGATACTATTACTAGACACTGGATCCCTACACATCTGACAACGTAGAAAGTATGACCAAATTTAAAGATCACTCGTTGATGATTTAATTATTTTGATTTATCACACATACTCTCCCTGCATCCTATTTTTCCAAAAATTCCCTCCAACCTAATTGAGAAGGATGTCACATATTTGACCAAATTTCAATGTATTGTACACAAAATAGTGACTACTATACAACAAGTATATCATTACAAAAGCTCCACAGAGCGCATTCGATTGTTAAGGTTGCAATATAATTATACGAAGACGGATGAGAAATAATGATCCATGCACCCAAAAGAAACAGAAAAAAAGATGGCCACGAGAAGTCTTCTCCCTTCCTAGTTCCTACTCCAATTAAAAATCGTTCCCTGTCTGAAATTTGGCGATTGCAACATTGTGGCCGCCCTGTAGAGGAACGACCTCCACGACCTCCGCAATGGTTGTGACCTCGATGGCCAACATGAGATGGCTTCTCTCTTCCTACTTAGCGGGGCATGACCTGGACAATCTCCGTAATGGTAGCTGCTGGCTACAGAGCTCTGTGACTTCCTTCTTCAAATTTTTGCACTCAGCGCGAAGCATTGAGGAGTCACGCTCGTAAGAATGTGCGAGCTTCATTCGAAAATCCAAATCGGCTCAGAGGCGATCACACTCTAGGTTGAGCTCAAAGTTTTTCTATAGAATGTTGATGTTATGGATGCTGATTTCATCTACTTTGTCTGAGATTCTTGCCCTGACTTCCTGCATGGGAAATGCATCATCAGTAAGAGAGCATGGAGTGCATGTAGTGAAGAACATAAAATGCCAATACATGTATAGTGACTATAGTACACCTCTTCTTTGACTAAGAGCGGGCATGGCGGCATCGTACGCGTCAGAGATATTCGTCGTGCTATCGACCCATGGGTGGAAAATTCGACGCTCGAGCCGCGTGCCCAAGAAGATGTATAGAGACGGTTCAATAATAGGAGCAGACAACCTAGGAATAAATGGAAGTACAAACCGTACCTGGACTTTTGGTCCCCATGCTAGTCCCGCTTTGGATACATGCGCGAAGACGAGCCCTCGCCCCATGCCTGGTGTCCTTTCTAAGTCCGAGCTTGCAGGTCACCCTGTCGGCGGGATTTCTCCATGACTCTAACCACCACCATCTTGTTGTTCTTGCGATCAAACAGGTTATTTTGTGACATCGCTAGATGAAGAAGTAAAGAAGCAAGGGAGGAGCAGTGGAACAAAATGGTTTCTGCGAAGGCAGAGCGAGGCAATACTAGTACGAGGAGAGAGGAGAGTGAATAGTGGAAGCAAAATGTCAAGGTATGGGTCTTGTTGCGGGCCTTTGAGCAATCTTGTTGGTCCATTCAAGACCTAGCGGACAGGATCAAGGCTATGTCGTAGTAGCAAAGAAAACTTGTAGGTGTACCGGAGGTTACGAGAAAATATATAGTGATACCATTCTCTATATGATACCATGATACTAGTTATAAGAAATCAAATTTTCAAGTTCAAAAAAGTCGATAAGACAATTTCTATGATAACAGGATGTGTGTTCACAGTCCCTAAAATTTCCGGAACCAAATTCAAAATACACAAACATAAACGAGTAAGACAAATTGGCAGGTGAATAGTGTCATTTGTGGTATCTTTTTGTGGTATTGTCTTTTTGTGATACTATTTTTATTGATTTATCATTTTTGTTTCTCTACATGTGTTTCATATTTAGTTCTGACAATTTTAGAGTCTGTCAACACACATTATGTGAACACTCATAATTATTTTTAAAGTTTTTAGAAGCTAATTTTTTTAGGACTGATATCATAGTATCATATAAAGGGTGGTATCACTAGATATATTCTCTGGAGTAGACTATGGGTAGGCCATCATACTAGCGATGTAAATATTTATGACCCACCCAATATTCTGTACTAGTAATAATGTCTTGTCAAAGTAGTAATAGTAGTAGTAGCAGTAGTAGTAGCAGTAGTAGTAGTAGTAGTAGCAGTAGCCACTAGTAGAGAAAACCTTACCGCCGGCGCACAAAAATAGCTTATTCCTAGCGAATTTGGGTTCACCGATGACCATCTCGCCGGCGGTAATGGCTTACCGCCGGTGCATAGCCTGTTCGCCGGGGGTACCCGAATGTTAGCGCTGGCGAATCAGTCATGTTTGACGGGGTAGCTAAAGTAGCGTTGGTGAATCGTGCATGTGCATAGGCCCTAGCTATACCCCTAGCGAACTAGCTGTTCGCCGACAGTATGGTGTTAGGCATTAAAAAAGACCCATTCATGTATCCCGCTCGTACTTCCATATATTATATTAATTAAGCAGGAGGTCGGTTGCACGCGTACATTTATACATTTTCATCCATGAATCTACATCACTAACGAGCTAATAAAGAAACCCTTCAAATAAAACTACTTTAAAGCATCATGGCAGTCAAAATGCACTTAAAATGTGAGCAACTACTAGTGTCCACTTGATAATGTGAGAACCCACCTGCCGTAGCGGCAGTGCACATCATTGGCAAGGTCCAAGTCACCCAGCAAGGTCCAAGCCTACCGCAGCAGCATCAACGCACCTCGTTGGCAGGGCACCACCTCCCTTTTCCCCCATCATTGGCATGGTCCTGTTCTAGGCTCGATGCTCCTCGGCTAGTGTCGTCGGCTCCTTCTCCTCGGCCAGCAAGAGCACCTCTAGGCTTGGTGCTCGTCGCCAGCTTCTCCTCCTCGCAGGCTCCTTCTCTTTAGGTCCAGAGCAATAGCATATCACCAAACCATGGTTGTCCCTGATATGAACTTTAGTCCACTCGAAGGCATCATACGTGAAGAAGAAGATCAAATGGAAGGTATAAACCCAATTAGGATCACTTCTAATACCTGACAGTTTTCTTAAATCTGAGGTCGACTGTGCAGTTACTTGCTATGGCACTCGGTATAAGAAAATCTACACTCTACAATAAATTCAATATAGGGAAGATAAGAAGACACGAAAAACCGTGAAGCCAGCACTAACAAATAAGAATAAAAGATACATGTTAGATTTCTGCGTCTTCATGCTAGATGAGACAACATATGTTTATTCTGATTTCAGCATCAGACGACAGTCTAGGCTCAATACAAACAACACTAGTGCACAATGTGCACATTAATAAGGATGTATATATCAGGATGTAAAAAAATCAGGATAAATCAATAGCTACCTCATTATCTCTAAAGAAGGCTTCACTATGAACCTTGAAAACTTGAGCAACTGAAGGCATGCCACCAGCTTGTTCGACCAATTTGTCACTGTAAAGTTGTAGAACAGATAGATACTTGCCATCAGTATCTATGCATCACTACAAGTAAGGGTAATTGTCCTCTTACAAATTAGTACTGCTAGCTTCACCAGGAAACACTAACCTATCAAAGAATGAGTAACCCAAAACTTCAGCTAAGATCTTCCCCACCATAATTTTTCTAGAACCTATCATTCCTGCACATGTGTATTCACTTGTCAATCGTAAATTCAGAACATTCATGAATAAACATGAACCTTTTCAGAATTGACAATTTAGGAGGATCGGGAACTAACCAACTTTAAATACACCGCCCGTTCATGTGGAATAGTATGTCTTCTGATTTCCCTTGAAATCATATTGGAGCAAACCATGTTAGACTGGTTGTCAGAAGATATAAAAACTCCAGTATCAAGGTTGATTCTCCTTTATAAGGTATCCATGATAGCATTACATACCTTCAAAAAGAGGGCTTCGTCTAGAGAGTTATGTAAGTTTTCATGACCTGCACAAGCATAAGGTCAATAGAGAAAATATCAATTCCACTATATTTCTTTCAACCCGTAAATCACATGCGACATTATTTTTCAAGATAGATTGCTCTGACATGACATGAGGCTAGCAGTAATGTTGTTTCATATAAACATATAGTTCCTCTATTGGGTGCTGCACTAGTACTGTTTCAACACTAAGAAGATTAACTACTTCCAAGCTTTACTCTTTTTCTATGGAGCCAAATACTCCCTGTCATGAAGTGGCTTACAAATACTCTTTTATTATATGCAAACAGTAAAAGAAAGATACTACCAAGCTTAAGCAGCTCCCAACTTGCAAGGAGTAAATTATTTTAATGGAGTCCCTTGATTCTCTTAGCTTATTCACTTAAGCAGCTCCCAAGCTCCGTGTCATGAAGCAGCTACTTGTAGATTGAGTATTAGTGCTAAAGATTTATTCACAATTAGGACAAGATCACAAATAATCCAAGTTTCCATGTTTGAATTAGCTCACAAATGACCCGTCATAATGAAGGTTCAAATAATCAATGTTTTACTTTCATAGGGAGAAATCCGTGGTGAGGAAAATGGGAGGGAAGGAGAGGAGACTAGGAGTAATCGGGTATACCGCAGAGAATGGCTGGTGAAGAGGGTCGGCCGGAGTAGCTGGGCGTCGGCGGCTTCCGGTGCTGAATTAGGCGTGCTTCATCCATGGCGGAGACGCAGAGGGAGTCCAGTGCTAAAGCCGGCATGCACTAGCCATGGCGTGCACTCCCGCTCCACCTTGTGCTACGGGTACAACGATGTCAGCACCTTCCCGGACCCTGCTGCTCCGGCACATCCTGATGTAGTAGGACAGCAGATCCAGCGCCACCGCATGAAGATCTAGTGCCACCTTCCCAGACCCTGCTGCCTCGCCTGCTTGCCGCGCCGCCGCCTTGCCTTCAACCCGCCGACATCGCCATGACTGCTATCGGTCGCCGCTCACGAGGCAAAGAAGAGATGAGGAGTGGATAGGGTTTAGGTGTGGCTATCGTTGGGTGAGAATAGAGTTTTTTTTTCTAAGTGGACGGGTGGTTCGCGGTGGGAGGCCTGGACCCAGCCCATCTTATCCCCATCGCACCAACGCAAAATTCGCAACTAGTATCAGCATTAGCGCCTGCGAACGCGTGCTTGTTTCACCGGGGTATGGCGCGGCCTATGAGGGTGGTTGAAGTCCACCTTAGCCCCAGCGCATGCAGGACATATTCCCGGGGGTATTCCATGTAGCCCTAGCGCACACAGCAACAATTCACTGGCAGTAGCGCGCGGTGGGCCTGGAAGGTCTTACCACCGGTGACTTTGGCCCGTGTTCGGCGGCGGTAAGGAGTGCTGCTATAAGCTTTTCTCTAGTAGTGTGGAGTAGCAGTAGGAGTAGCAGTAGGAGTAGCAGTAAGAGTAGCAGTAGGAGGAGTAGTAGAAGGAGCAGTAGCAGCAGCAGTAGCAGTAGTAGCAGCAGTAGCAGTAGAGTAGCAGCAGTAGTAGCAGCAACAGCAACACTAGCAACATCAGTAGTAGCAGTAGAAGTAGGAGGAGCAGTAGAGGGAACATTAGCAGGAGTAGTAGCGGTAGCAGGAGCAGTAGCACTAGTAGCAGCAGCAGCAGCAGTAGTAGCAGTAGCAGCAGTAGTAGCAGCAGTAGCAGAAGTAGCAGCAGTAGCAGCAGTAGTAGTAGTAGCAGTAGCAGCAGTAGTAGTAGAAGTAGTAGTAGAAGTAGTAGTAGCAGTACCAGCAATAGTAGTAGAAGTAGAAGAAGTAGTAGTAGTAGTAGTACCAGTAGCAGCATCAGTAGCAGAAGTAGTGGTAGCAGCAGCAGCGGTAGTAGCAGCAGCAGTAGCAGTGGAAGTAGTAGTAGTAGTTGCAGTAGTAGTAGCAGTAGAAGCAGGAGTGGGAGGAGGAGTAGCAGTAGCAGTAGCAGTAGTAGTATTAGTAGTAGTGGTAGTAGTAGTAGTGGTAGTAGTAGTAGTAGTAGCAGTAGTAGCAGTAGTTGCAGAAATAGTAGTAGTAGATGATGTTGTAGTGTAGCAGCAGTAGTAGTAGTAGCAGTAGCATCAGTAGTAGCTACAGTAGTAGTAGTACTAGCAGTAGGAGTAAACTACTACCGCCATCGCCTTTCCTGCAAACCGCCGCCACCGCGACCGCTACCTGCCGCTGCTCGCGAGGCAGAGAAGATATGAGGACTGGATAGGTTTGGGTGTGGCTGACGTCGGGTGAGAATAGTGTTTGTCTTTTTATGGGTGGAGGGATGGTTCGCGGTGGGACGCTTGGACCCGGCCCATCTTATCCCCATCGCACCAATGCAAAATTCTCCGGTGGTATCAGCATTAGCGCCTGCGAACTCGTGCTCGCTTCACCGAGGGTATGGTGCGGCCTATTTGGGTGGTTACAGTCCACCTTAGCCCTAGCGCCCGCAGGCCATATTCGCCGCGGGTATTCCACGTAGCGCTGGCGCACACAGCAACCATTCACCGGCAGTAGCACGCGGTGCGCCTGGAAGGTCTTACCGCCGGCAAATCTGGCCCGTGTTCGTCGATGGTAAGGAGTGCTGCTATAAGCTTTTATCTAGTAGTAAGTAGTAGCACTAGGAGTAGTAGTAGCAGTAGGAGGAGCAATAGGAGCAGCAGTAGCAGCAGTAGTAGTAGAATGAGCAGTAGCAGCAACCGTATTAGAGTAGCAGCAGCTGTAGTAGTAGCAATAGCAATAGTAGTAGTAGCAGCAGCAGCAGTAGTGGTAGCAGTAGCAGGACCAGTAGGAGTAGAAGTAGCAGGAGCAGTAGAAGTAGCATTAGTAGGAGTAGTAGAGGTAGCAGGAGCAGTAGAGGTAGCAGGAGCAGGAGCAATAGCAGGAGCAACCGCAGTAGCAGTAGTAGCAGGACTAGAAGTAGCAGAAGCAGTAGCAGTATCAGTAGCAGCAGCAACAACAACAGTAGTAGCAGTGGTAGCAGCAGGAGCAGTAGTGGCAGTAG
>OU342742.1:371276638-371282619 GCA_910589775.1 Avena eriantha
TAGTAGCAGCAGTAATAGTAGCAGTAGTAGCAGCAGTAGAAGTAGTTATAGAAGCAGTATTAGCAGTAGCAGTAGTAGTAGTGGTAGTAGTAGTAGTGGCAGCAGTAGTAGTAGTAGCAATAGTAGGAGTAGCAGTAGGAGCAATAGTAGTAGTATTAGTAGTAGTAGTAGTAGTAGTAGCAGCAGCAGTAGTAGTAGTTGTAGTAGTAGTAGTAGTTGCAGTAGTAGCAGCTGAAGTAGTAGCAGTAGTTGGAGTAGCACTAGGAGCAGCAACAGTAGTAGTAGTTCTAGTAGTATTAGAAGAAGAAGTAGTAGCAGTAGCAGCAATAGTAGCAGAAGTAGTAGAAGTAGCAGTAGGAGTAGTAGTAGTAGCAGCAGTTGAAGTAGAAGTAGAAGTAGAAGTAGTAGTAGAAGTACTAGTAGTAGTAGTAGGAGGAGGAGGAGTAGTAGGAGTAGGAGTAAGAGTAGTAGTAGTGGTAGTAGTAGCAGTAGCAATAGTAGTAGTAGTAGTAGTAGTAGTAGTAGTAGTAGTAGTAGTAGTAGTAGTAGTAGTAGTAGTGGTAGCAGTAGCAATAGTAGCAGGAGTAGTAGTAGTAGCAGTAGTAGCAGTAGCAGTAGTAGCAGTAGTAGCAGCAGTAGCACTAGTAGCAGTAGTAGCAGTAGGAGTAGTAGTAGAAGTAGGAGTAGGAGTAGCACTAGTAGCAGCAGCAGTAGTAGAAGTGGTAGCAGTAGTCACAGCAGTCGTAGTAGTAGCACTAGTAGTAGTAGCAGCAGCAGTAGTAGTAGTAGTAGCAGTAGGAGCACTAGTAGTAGTAGTAGTAGTAGTAGTAGTAGTAGCAGTAGCAGCAGCAGTAGCAGTAGGAGCAGCAGCAGCAGTAGTAGTAGTAGTAGAAGTAGTAGTAGTAGTAGAAGTAGTAGTAGTAGCAGCAGCAGCAGTAGAAGTAGCAGTAGTAGTAGAAGTAGTAGTACCAGTAGCAGCAGCAGTAGGTGTAGTAATAGCGGTAGTAGTAGCAGTAGTAGCAATAGTAGCAGTAATAGCAGTAGTAGTAGTAGGAGTAGTAGTAGTAATAGTAGTAGTAGTAGTGCTAGTAGCAGTAGTAGCAGCAGTAATAGTAGCAGTAGTAGCAGCAGTAGAAGTAGTTATAGAAGCAGTGGTAGCAGTAGCAGTAGTAGTAGTGGTAGTAGTAGTAGTGGCAGCAGTAGCAGTAGTAGCAATAGTAGGAGTAGTAGTAGGAGCAATAGTAGTAGTAGTAGTAGTAGTAGTAGTAGTAGTACTAGCAGTAGTAGTAGTAGTTGTAGTAGTAGTAGTAGTAGTAGTAGTAGTAGTAGTAGTAGTAGTAGTTGCAGTAGTAGCAGCTGTAGTAGTAGCAGTAGTTGGAGTAGCACTAGGAGCAGCAACAGTAGTAGTAGTTCTAGTAGTAGTAGAAGAAGAAGTAGTAGCAGTAGCAGCAGCAGTAGCAGCAACAGTAGCAGCAGTAGTAGAAGTAGCAGTAGGAGTAGTAGTAGTAGCAACAGTAGAAGTAGAAGTAGAAGTAGCAGTAGAAGTAGTAGTAGCAGTACTAGTAGTAGTAGTAGTAGTAGTAGTAGTAGTAGTAGTAGTAGTAGTAGGGGCAGGAGGAGGAGGAGGAGTAGTAGTAGTAGTAGTAGGAGTAAGAGTAGTAGTAGTAGTAGTAGTAGTAGTACTGGTAGTACTGGTAGTAGTAGTAGTAGTAGTAGTAGTAGTAGTAGTAGTAGTAGTAGTAGTAGTAGTAGTAGGAGTAGGAGTAGGAGTAAGAGTAGTAGTAGTAGTAGTAGTAGTAGAAGAAGAAGAAGAAGAAGAAGGAGCAGTAGTAGCAGTAGGAGTAGTAGTAATAGTAGTAGTAGCAGTAGTGGCAACATTAGTAGCAGTAGTAGTAGTAGTAGTAGTAGTAGTAGTAGTGGTTCAATATACAAAAGCAAATGACAAAAGTAGTGGTATGGTCGCGACTCCATCCCACACCCAAATCATTATTCCGCACATGAATCAGTAAAACACATATCCCAACACCTTCTACTTAAGATGAACCTAAAGATTGGTAACTACGGAAAAGAACACCCCAACAAGATAACATCGGATAACAAGAGTAAGATAGATCGCATCGGTGTACAACGAATCAGAATAGATCGCGTCGGTTTACAAAGGGTTGTCGGTAGGGAATTTACCAACAGTTGATAACCAAAAGGCAGATGATGATAACATTTGGATGCAACAGATAGACAAGGAATTCACACACACACACACACAAACATAACCTATGGTACTACGGAACCCAGAACACGTGAATCCTAGTTTGAATTTTAGAAGAGGATTGAAAACGTTACACTTCCTTACCAGAAAAGGGTGGGTGGGTGGGTAAGAAGAAAAATGGAAGCAGTCCTACTCTCACGTTTTGTTTTTCCCTAGTATACATAACTACCAACATATTTGCTAGACTGACAACGACCATTTTGGCTGAGACCCTGAAGGGCGGGATGGCTCTGATACCAATTGTAACTACCTCGGTGAATTACGCTCTTAGTTAATGCCTGGATGAACGAAAGTGGTTAAAAAGTATGGTGGGGCCCAGGGCCACTCACGGTAGACCTTTCGGCCGTCCTAACCACTTTCAGACAACAGGACAAGAACGAGCGGCGTAATCAGCAGGCGAAGGGATCAACTACATACACAAGTGAGTATGTATGCAAGCCAGCATACAACAGTCCTCAGAGCCATTCCATCTAAAAGAAATAGAAATATTACAACGCCATACGGCAAGATCCAAATGTCCTAGATAGATATAATAATTTAGGATATCTCCTCATACATCACACATCAGAGTATCAGGCGGAAGCGGAAAACAAGGTCCGAGTACGGATAAGAAGCAAATTGGCATAAGATGCCCCATAAATAAACACATCCCGCCCACAGATCACACGGATCCCCGTTCCCGGAATCTCTACACCGAATGATCGTTGCCAACATCATCTATCTCTTCCACCCAGTATCCATCTTGGGGGTACACCTGTTCATCTGAATCAAACAATTTATCATGTGAGACCCTAGGGGTACTCAGCAAGTCTTTATGCCGCTAAAGGGGACACAACCTGGGGTGACGCAATTGCAGCAAAAGATAATACCTAACAATTCTACAGATACCAGCTAACCTTCCGTCTAACCAATGATAGACGAAAGTCCGTGAATTAAGAACAACAGTTATAACAGTATAATTAACAGATCCATCCTCCTCCTCGCTTACCAACGAGGAAGCGGACGAACAACCCCCATCATCCGTTGGCAGTTTTATTAACCATTCCATGAGTATTGCACTATTTACTAGTCAAGTACTTAGTCAATTTAAAAGCGGTACTTTAGTTATACTTGTCTATGATCGAGAAACTGTGCTCCAAGTCGTCCATAACCGCGGACACGGCTTTCAGAAAGATTTACCCTGCAGGGGTGCACGAATAGCAACACACACTCGATCAACCTCGGAAAAACCAAATCAAAACCCAACGAGGCATTCACGACAAAGCGATCACAGGATTCAGAAATATTTCAGGGGACCACCCCATTAAGCTACCCGCAACGAAGTTGGCCGGCTCCGAGACGGTCCCAAGGTTTGTGTGGACGGCGGTAAACGACTGGGAACCCGAAAATGTGATTGGGCTTGTCGATACAGCGAAAACGTGTCACGATCCAAAACAGTACAGGTGCTCCACGCACAATCTTAAATAAAGCAGTAGCATGGCATAAGTACAGGATAGTAATAAAGCCTCATACTAATTGTGGCCCCAAGAAATAAGAACGAATCAAGCTCTGGCTCAGGGGGGTCCATAAGGCCTCCCGGATGTGGATAGTGCGAATAGTCAGGGAACAGGAATCAAGTACTCGGGGTCCTACGGGACACAAGAGAGCATGAAAAACCAAATAGCAGATATTGCTCACCGATGCCTCTTTTATTAGTTATCCCATTACTACTCAGGTTAAGTTGTTTAGTACCTCGTTATTCATCAGACACTCACATACCCTACTCATGCTTTTCTACGACTCGCATGGCTCAAACAACTCCTGTAGTAATGGCTCATGGGACCGGAACAAGCTTGGTGTGGTTTAAAAGTAAAGGCTATGCAGTACTTGGGATTAAATTTAATGCAATCGCGACTCAATGATGCAAGAATAAGATAGAGGAAATAGGTACTGTATGTATGCAAGCATGTGGTAGTGCTTGCCTGGAAGCTCAGTTGAAGCGAGAGATGGATCTGGGTAGTACTCCTGTGAATCCTGGTAATTCTCCTGCTGGGCGTCTATTAGAAGAAGAACCAAACAAACAAGGGCCAACATAAATAAAGTGCACAAGCATATGAATTAAAATGCAACAAGCAACCAAGCATGCCATGATGAATGATGCACAATTTACATGGCATTAAAGTAGCATGGCAAAGGTGAGGTGTGGATATAAGAGATAAAGCATTTTATTATTTATTTAACCAAGTTTTATTGTCATAAACAGTTCAGATTTTGAATGATAACATGATGCATGCTTCAACTCAGAACAAGGAATGCACAGATAGAACGGGCTCGTCGTGCTGATCGATTTAGACATATTATTTGTCAAATTTGGAGTTATAAAACAAAAGTTATTAATTAATTAAGGGAAAGGGCATTTTAGTGTAATTTTATTCATCTCGAAATTTAAAGTGTTCAAATATTATTTTTAAGGGCATATTTGAATTCCTCACATTTTTCTGATTTCAAAACATATATTATATGTATTATTTGGATTTGTATTTTAAAAATTATTTAAATCTGAATTGAATTTGAATTTAAATCATTTTGGAAAAGATTTAATTTAAAACAGATTCAGGGAATTACTTTTGTCACCCCGGCGAATTCAGCCCCAGTCAATGACGGGTGGGCCTTGCGCTGACTGGTGAGAAAAGACGCGCCAACAACTTTTCTCACCGGGGCCGCTCCTAGCCGCAATCGCTGACAAGTGCGGTCGCGCTCAGCGGGGCCACGCGCGCGCGTCACCCAGCAGGGGCGTGGCACGTGGGCGGTCCGGGGTTGCGCAGGCGGGGAATCTCCAGAGCGTGGGGGTTTTCTTGCAAGATTGTTACCGGGACTGACGGGTGGGGTCCCAAGGACTGCGGGTTTAGGCGGGAAAAAGGGGAGGGGGTCATGCGCAAAACGACATCCGTTGTCGCGACGCGGTGCTGCCGGTGGCGGATCTGGCCGTCTTCCGACGACGGTGGCGACGCGTACGCTGGACGAATCGTGACGCTCCAAAAACGAAAAACAGAGAGGGAACATCGGCCTACATTTTTTGTTCAGGTGGCTTCGATGGAGGAGGACCATAGCGTGCGGGGCACTGCGGGGAACAGAGACAGGATAGTAGCTGCTGCAGCTGCGGCTGTCTACCAGAGCGCGGCGCGCGGCGGTGCAAGCAGGCTGCTCGACGGAGCGCGGCGGGGCTACGGCGCAGAAGGGAGGGGAAGACCTTGTCTGGGGGGTGCAGGAGCTCACCGTGGTGTCGCTGGCGTGGCAGTTCATGCGGAGGTGGAGGGGATCTGGCGCGGGGCTCGTGGACGGTGGTCTCGGGTTGCGGCGGTGCACGGCGGCGCCCGGCTAGTTCCGGCGAGGCGTTGGCCCTGGGCTGGTACGAGGTGACGAAGGGGACGTGGACGACCTCGTCGAAGCTCCTGGCTGGGCTTGGCGAACTCCAGGACGCGCAGATCTCGGATTTTGGCCGAGGTAGCTAGGGTTTCGCGAGGTGGTGGCCATGGCCTTCTCGTGGTGGAAAGGAGGGGAAGGTGGGGTGCTTGGGCTCCAGGACTCGACCAGAGAGGTGCTGGGAAGGTTGGTGTGGTAAGGGAGAGAGGGGAGAGGCACATGGAGGTGTGCACTTTTGGCAAAGTAGAGAGAAGGCTTGGGGTTAGGGAGTGGTTAGGGTTAGAGAGAGAGGGGTAGGGTAGCTGAGGTGTGG
>OU342742.1:371311777-371423838 GCA_910589775.1 Avena eriantha
ATGTTGTTGTTGCTGCTACTGTTACTCTATGATTGCTGCTGCTCTACTACTACTGCTGCTACTACTACTGGTGCTACTGCTACTGCTATTGCTGCTCCTACCGCTCCTGCTGCTGCTCCTCCTACTGCTACTTCTTCTCCTACAGCTACTTCTCACTACTAGAGAAAAGCTTATAGCAGCACTCCTTACCATCAGCAAACATGGGCCAAAGTCGCTAGCGGTAAGACCTTCTAGGCCCGCCGCGCGCTACTACCGATGAATGGCTGCTGTGTGGGCCAGCGCTACGTGGAATACCCCGGTGAATATGGCCTGCGTGCGCTAGGGCTAAGGTGGACTGTAACCACCCAAATAGGCCGCGCCATACCCCGGCGAAGCAAGTGTGAGTTCGCAGGCGCTAATGCTGATACCACCGGCGAATTTTGCGTTGGTGCAATGGGGATAAGATGGGCCGGGTCCAGGCGTCCCACCGCGAACCACCCCTCCACGCAGAAAAAGACAAACTCTATTCTCACTCGACGACAGCCACACCCAATCCTATTCACTCCTCATATCTTCTCTGCCTCGCGAGCGGCGGCCGGTAGCGGTCGCGGCGGCAGCGGTTTGCTGGAAAGGAGGTGGCGGTAGTAGTCTACTCTTACTACTACTACTGCTACTACTAGTCCTACTTCTACTACTACTACTACTACTACTACTTCTGCCACTACTGCTCCTGCTGCTACCACTGCTACTACTATTGTTGTTGTTGCTGCTACTGATACTGCTACTGCTTCTGCTACTTCTACTCCTGCTACTACTGCTACTGCGGTTGCTCCTGCTATTGCTCTTGCTCCTGCTACCTCTACTGCACCTGCTAATGCTCCCTCTACTGCTCCTCGTACTTCTACTCCTACTGGTCCTACTACTGCTACCACTACTGCTTCTGCTGCTACTACTACTATTGCTGTTGCTACTACTACAGCTACTTCTACTGCTACTCTAATACGGTTGCTGCTACTGCTCATTCTACTACTACTGCTGCTACTGCTGCTCCTATTGCTCCTCCTACTGCTACTTCTACTCCTACTGCTACTACTTACTACTAGATACAAGCTTATAGCAGCACTCCTTACCATCGACGAACACGGGCCAAAGTTGACGGCGGTAAGACCTTCCAGGGCCACGGCGTGCTACTGCCGGTGAATGGTTGCTGTGTGCGCCAGCGCTACGTGGAATACCCGCGGCGAATATGGCCTGCGTGCGCTAGGGCTAAGGTGGATTGTAACCACCCGAATAGGCCGCACCATATCCCCGGTGAAGCGAGCACGAGTTCGCAGGCGCTAATGCTGATACCACCAGAGAATTTTGCATTGGTGCGATGGGGATAAGATGGGCCGGATCCAAGCGTCCCACCGCGAACCATCCCTCCACCCATAACACTATTCTCACCTGACGACAGCCACACCCAAACCTATCCAGTCCTCATATCTTCTCTGCCTCGCGAGCAGCGGCAGGTAGCGGTCGCGGTGGCGGCGGTTTGCAGGAAAGGCGGTGGCGGTAGTAGTTTACTCCTACTGCTAGTACTACTACTACTGCAGCTACTACTGATGCTACTACTGCTCCTGCTGCTACTACTACTACATCATCTACTACTACTTCTACTGCTACTACTTCTGCTACTACTGCTACTACTGCTACTACTACTACTACTACCACTACTACTAATACTACTACTGCTACTCCTACTGCTACTGCTACTCCTACTCCCACTCCTGCTTCTACTACTACTACTGCAGCTACTACACCTACTTCTAATGCTACTGCTGCTGCCACTACTGTTGCTGCTGCTACCGCTACTGCTGCTACTGCTGCTACTACTGATGTTGCTGCTACTGATGCTGCTACTGGTACTACTACTACTACTTCTACTTCTACTACTATTGCTGCTACTGCTACTACTACTTCTACTACTACTGTTGCTACTTCTACTGCTACTTCTACTACTACTACTACTGCTACTTCTACTCCTACTACTGCTGCTCCTACTGCTACTCCTACTACTGCTACTACTACTGCTGCTACTACTGCTGGTAATACTACCACTACTACTGCTGGTACTACTGTCACTAGTACTACTACTAATGCTGCTATTACTACTACTAGTCCTGCTACTGCTACTACTCGTACTGCTCCTCCTCCTACTCCTCCTACTGTTGCTGTTGCTGGTAGTGCTGCTACTACTGCTGCCACTTCTACTGCTGCTACTGCTACTGCTGCTACTGCTACTACTACGCCTCCTACTACTTCTACTACTGCTACTGCTACTGCTACTGCTACTGCTACTGCTACTACTACTACTACTACTACTACTACTACTACTACTGCTGCTACTACTGCTGCTACTGCTGCTACTACTGCTGCTACTGCTGCTGCTACTACTGCTGCTGCTACTACTGCTACTGCTCCTGCTACCGCTACTACTCCTGCTAATGCTCCCTCTACTGCTCCTCCTACTTCTACTGCTACTACTGCTGTTGCTACTGTTACTGTTGCTGCTACTCTACTGCTACTGCTGCTACTGCTGATGCTACTACTGCTGCTACTACTGCTACTGTTGCTGCTACTGGTCCTTCTACTACTCCTCCTACTGCTACTCCTACTGCTACTCCTACTGCTACTCCACACTACTAGAGAAAAGCTTATAGCAGCACCCCTTACCGCCGCCGAACACGGGCCAAAGTCACCGGTGGTAAGACCTTCCAGGCCCGCCGCGCGCTACTGCCAGCGAATTATTGCTGTGTGCGCTAGGGCTACATGGAATACGCCGGGGAATATGGACTGCATGCGCTAGGGCTAAGGTGGACTTCAACCACCCTCATAGGCCGCGCCATACCCCGGTGAAACAAGCACGCGTTCGCAGGCGCTAATGCTGATACTAGTTGTGAATTTTGTGTTGGTGCGATGGGGATAAGATGGGCTGGGTCCAGGCCTCCCACCGTGAACCACCCGTCCACTTAGAAAAAAAACTCTATTCTCACCCAACGATAGCCACACCTAAACCCTATCCACTCCTCATCTCTTCTTTGCCTCGTGAGCAGCGACCGATAGCAGTCATGGCGATGTCGGCGGGTTGAAGGCAAGCCGGCGGCGCCGCAAGCAGGCGAGGCAGCAGGGTCTGGGAAGGTGGCACTAGTTCTTCATGCGGTGGCGCTGGATCTGCTGTCCTACTACATCAGGATGTGCCGCAGCAGCAGGGTCCGGGAAGGTGCTGACATCGTTGTACCCGTAGCACAAGGTGGAGCGGGAGTGCACGCCATGGCTAGTGCATGCCGGCTTTAGCACTAGACTCCCTCTGCGTCTCCGCCATGGATGAAGCACGCCTAATTCAGCACCGGAAGCCGCCGACGCCCAGCTACTCCGGTCGACCCTCTTCACCAGCCATTCTCTGCGGTATACCCGATTACTCCTAGTCTCCTCTGCTTCCCTCCCATTTTCCTCACCACGGATTTCTCCCTATGAAAGTAAAACATTGATTATTTGAACCTTCATTATGACGGGTCATTTGTGAGCTAATTCAAACATGGAAACTTGGATTATTTGTGATCTTGTCCTAATTGTGAATAAATATTTAGCACTAATACTCAATCTGCAAGTAGCTGCTTCATGATATGGAGCTTGGGAGCTGCTTAAGTGAATAAGCCAAGAGAATCAAGGTACTCCATTAAAATAATTTACTCCTTGCAAGTTGGGAGTTGCTTAAGCTTGGTAGTATCTTTCTTTTACTGTTTGCATATAATAAAAGAGTATTTGTAAGCCACTTCATGAGAGGGAGTATTTGGCTCCATAGAAAAAGAGTAAAGCTTGGAAGTAGTTAATCTTCTTAGTGTTGAAACAGTACTAGTGTAGCACCCAATAGAGGAACTATATGTTTATATGAAACAACATTACTGCTAGCCTCATGTCATGTCAGAGCAATCTATCTTGAAAAATAATGTCGCATGTGATTTACGGGTTGAAAGAAATATAGTTGAATTGATATTTTCTCTATTGACCTTATGCTTGTGCAGGTCATGAAAACTTACATAACTCTCTAGACGAAGCCCTCCTTTTGAAGGTATGTAATGCTATCATGGATACCTTATAAAGGAGAATCAACCTTGATACTGGAGTTTTTATATCTTCTAACAACCAGTCTAACATGGTTTGCTCCAATATTTCAAGGGAAATCAGAAGACATCCTATTCCACATGAACGGGCGGTGTATTTCAAGTTGATTAGTTCTCGATCCTCCTAAATTGTCAATTCTAAAAAGGTTCATGTTTATTCATGAATGTTCTGAATTTACGATTGACAAGTGAATACACATGTGCATGAATGATAGGTTCTAGAAAAATTATGGTGGGGAAGATCTTAGCTGAAGTTTTGGGTTACTCATTCTTTGATATGTTAGTGTTTCCTGGTGAAGCTAGCAGTACTAATTTGTAAGAGGACAATTACCCTTACTTGTAGTGATGCATAGATACTGATGGTAAGTATCTATCTGTTCTACAACTTTACAGTGACAAATTGGTCGAACAAGCTGTTGGCATGCCTTCAGTTGCTCAAGTTTTCAAGGTTCATAGTGAAGCCTTCTTTAGAGATAATGAGGTAGCTATTGATTTATCCTGATCTTTTTACATCCTGATATATACATCCTTATTAATGTGCACATTGTGCACTAGTGTTGTTTGTATTGAGCCTAGACTGTCGTCTGATGCTGAAATCAGAATAAACATATGTTGTCGCATCTAGCATGAAGACGTAGAAATCTAACATGTATCTTTTATTCTTATTTGTTAGTGCTGGCTTCACGGTTTTGAGTGTCTTCTTATCTTCCCTATCTTGAATTTATTGTAGAGTGTAGATTTTCTTATACCGAGTGCCATAGCAAGTAAATGCACAGTCGACCTCAGATTTAAGAAAACTGTCGGGTATTAGAAGTGATCCTAATTGGGTTTATACCTTCCATTTGATCTTCTTCTTCACGTATGATGCCTTCGAGTGGACTAAAGTTCATATCGGGGACAACCATGGTTTGGTGATATGCTATTGCTCTGGACCTAAAGAGAAGGAGCCTGCGAGGAGGAGAAGCTGGCGACGAGCACCAAGCCTAGAGGTGCTCTCGCTGGCCGAGGAGAAGGAGCCGACGACACTAGTCGAGGAGCATCGAGCCTAGAACAGGACCATGCCAATGACGGGGGAAAAGGGAGGTGGTGCGCTGCCAACGAGGTGCATTGATGCTGCTGCGGTAGGCTTGGACCTTGCTGGGTGACTTGGACCTTGCCAATGATGTGCACTGCCACTACGGCAGGTGGGTTCTCACATTACCAAGTGGACATTGGTAGTTGCTCACATTTTAAGTGCATTTTGACCGCCATGATGCTTTAAAGTAGTTTTATTTGAAGGGTTTCTTTATTAGCTCGTTAGTGATGTAGATTCATGGATGAAAATGTATAAATGTACGCGTGCAACCGACCTCCTGCTTAATTAATATAATATATGGAAGTATGAGCGGGATACATGAATGGGTCTTTTTTAATGCCTAACACCATACTGCTGGCGAACAGCTAGTTCGCCAGGGGTATAGCTAGCACCTATGCACATGCACGATTCACCAATGCTACTTTAGCTACCCCCGTCGAACATGACCGATCGCCAGCGCTAACATTCAGGTACCCCCGACGAACAGGCTATGCACCGGTGGTAAGCCATTACCGCCGGCGAGATATTCACCGGTGAACCCAAATTCGCTAGGAATAAGATATTTTGGTGCGCCGGTGGTAAGATTTTCTCTACTAGTGGCTACTGCTACTACTACTACTACTGCTACTACTACTACTACTGCTACTACTACTATTACTACTTTGACAAGACATTATTACTAGTACAGAACATTGGGTGGGTCAAATATTTACATCTAGTAGCTCGATCGCTAGTATGATGGCCTACCCATAGTCTACTCCAGAGAATATATCTATTGATACCACCCTTTCTATGATACTATGATATCAGTCCTAAAAAAATTAGCTTCTAAAAAATTTAAAAATAATTATGAGTGTTCACATAATGTGTGTTGATAGACTCTAAAATTGTCAGAACTAAATATGAAACACATGTAGAGAAACAAAAATGATAAATCAATAAAAATAGTATCACAAAAAGACAATACCACAAAAAGATACCACAAATGACACTATTCACCTGTCAATTTGTCTTATTCGTTTCTGTTTGTGTATTTTGAATTTGGTTCCGGAAATTTTAGGGACTATGAACACACATCCTGTTATCATAGAAATTCTCTTATCGACTTTTTTGAACTTGAAAATTCGATTTCTTATAATCAGTATCATGGTATCATATAGAGAATGGTATCACTATATATTTTCTCATAACCTCCGGTACACCTACAAGTTTTCTTTGCTACTACGACATAGCCTTGATCCTGTCCGCTAGGTCTTGAATGGACCAACAAGATTGCTGAAAGGCCCGCAACAAGACCCATACCTTGACATTTTGCTTCCACTATTCACTCTCCTCTCTCCTCGTACTAGTATTGCCTCGCTCCGCCTTCGTAGAAACCATTTTGTTCCACTGCTCCTCCCTTGCTTCTTTACTTCTTCATCCAGCGATGTCACAAAATAACCTGTTTGATCGCAAGAACAACAAGATGGTGGTGGTTAGAGTCATGGAGAAATCCCGCCGACAGGGTAACCTGCAAGCTCGGACTTAGAAAGGACACTAGGCATGGGGCGATGCCTCGTCTTCGCGCATGTATCCAAAGCGCGACTAGCATGGGGACCAAGAGTCCAGGTAGGTTTGTACTTCCATTTATTCCTGGGTTGTCTGCTCCTACTATTGAACTGTCTCTGTGCATCTTCTAGGACACGCGGCTCGAGCATCAAATTTTCCACCCATGGGTCGATAGCACGACGAATATCTCTAACGCGTACGATGCCGTCATGCCCGCTCTCAGTCGAAGAAGAGGTGTACTATAGTCACTATACATGTATTGGCATTTTATGTTCTTCTCTACATGAACTCCATGCTCTCTTACTGATGATTCATTTCCCATGCAGGAAGTCAGGGCGAGAATCTTAGACAAAGTAGATGAAATCAGCATCCATAACATCAACATTCTATAGAAAAACTTTGAGCTCAACCTAGAGTGTGATCGCCTCCAAGCCGATTTGGATTTTCAAATGAAGCTCGCACATTCTTACGAGCGTGACTCCTCAATGCTTCGCGCTGAGTGCAAAAATTTGAAGAAGGAAGTCACAGAGCTCCGCAGCCAGCAGCTACCATTACGGAGATTGTCCAAGTCATGCCCCGCTAAGTAGGAAGAGAGAAGCCATCTCATGTTGGCCATTGAGGTCACAACCATTGCGGAGGTCGTCGAGGTCGTTCCTCTACAGGGCGGCCACAATGTTGCAATCGCCAAATTTCAGACAGGGAACGATTTTTAATTGGAGTAGGAACTAGGAAGGGAGAAGACATCTCTTGGCCATCTTTTTTTCTGTTTCTTTTGGGTGCATGGATCATTTTTTCTCATCCGTCTTCGTATAATTATATTGCAATCTTAACAATCGAATGTGCTCTGTGGAGCTTTTGTAATGATATACTTGTTGTATAGTAGTCACTGTTTTGTGTACAATACATTGAAATTTGGTCAAATATGTGACATCCTTCTCAATTAGGTTGGAGGGAATTTTTGGAAAAATAGGATGCAGGGAGAGTATGTGTGATAAATCAAAATAATTAAATCATCAACGAGTGATCTTTAAATTTGGTCATACTTTCTACGTTGTCAGATGTGTAGGGATCCAGTGTCTAGTAATACTATCAACTGTTCTGCCTCCCCTATATGTGGCCCCTACGCCGATAAGTGAGTTATTGGATGATTCTTTTTGCTATTCCCTATTACAATATTGTGATTATGATATAGGGAGATAATATAGGATTGCTACTGGAGATAATAAAATTTTAGGGGAAGAATCTTTTTAGGCTAGTCATAGTGCAAATAACTTCATGAGTAACTAAGGGTCCAACTCAGTAAAATTGCTTATGTGGCAGTGAATTAATCACACACACACCAAGGTGAAATGAGTCTATTAGCTAATAAATGAACTACTCCACTATTAACATAGACTAATAACTTATGCATGTTATAGTCTATGTTACTCTCCACTATGACCCGCCTTTAGGGGAGGCCCCTACATCTCTACCACTAGAATGGAGCAGTTTTGAATAGGATCCATAACACCAATCCTGACTGTTAGGCTGTTAGATCCAATGGTTAAGAGCAGCTAGTTTCGTGTTGAATAGTACCTAGAGCAAAGTCCACCATGTTCTAGAACCATGATGTCACCATCCCCAAAATTTCATAGCACAGTAGGTTGTATTCTCAATATGTGTAGATAGTTATTATTAATAGACTGAATGTGTGCATTTTTTTCTCTAACAAGACTATTGACTTAATGTTTGTTCAATCACATTTCATAAAATATATACGTGTGTGGTACATGCATTTTACTAGTATACACACATAGGAGAGAAAATATAGGCGTGCTGCTGGACTTTCTATTAACTTACAAGTTTTGTTTATTTTTCATTTCTTTATTGCACTAGACATTGTGTATAGTAGTACTAGACTCACCTCAAGGAATTTGTTTCTTACTCAACTGCTCCACCGTTTAGACTTATACTAGTATCAGGAGGCGGTGTCTATCTACTAGTACTGTAGTAGAAAAGGAAATGCACCATCAACGTCAGGGACACCCAACTATTGTCTAGAGTACTTTGGGTCACAAGCACAGATACCACTACCCAGGGACACCCAACGATTCCTTGCATATGCATTCATGCCAGAGCCTTCGCAAGGATGGTATTCGCTTTGACCCATTGATTTTGGATTGGACGGACAAGATTGGTAGACGCTGAACTCTGTCTCCCTGGATGTGTTCCAACTACTACTATGGAAAATGCACTTCTAAAACAACAATGTAATTGTGCTTATGAGTTACTAGTTAGATTTCATTAGAATTCTAGTTATAACTGCCAACTATAGTATGTGTGAGATACGTTGATTAGCGAGAGTCATCAGCAGACGGGGGCCTCGACCGCACAAAAAAAAGGTTGGGCACTCAATGAAATAGATGGAGCTTGTGCGCACATGCATGCAACTCAGTAACTAGACTAAGATCAACGCATATACGGAGAGAGAATACGAGTAATATGATCAACCCAATAGAATCCACTCATTACTACACGATGCATGCAACTCAGTATCCTAATAATATCATGCATGTAATCACGTAAGTAGGAGTACTTTTTTTAAGCTGCATGCATTCACTCCTGAACACCATAAAGTAAAAGTTTAAACTCGTGGAGCGCCAAAATCACATGCACGCCAGCTAGCCCGATTAATGGTCTGCAACTACACTAACGTACACATCTACCCCTATAGTCTACTATGGGACAACTAGTGATTGCTTGCATAGGAGTCCGCACCAGAGCCTTTGAAGGGAAGGTATCCCCTCTAGCCCATTGATTTGGGATGGACAGACAAGATTGCTAGATGGCAAAAATCACGTGTTCCCCACTCCCTTGCGCCCCTCCATTTTAAACATAGCGAAATTTCTCGCGTCCCTCCGTTTCAAAGAATACCAAGATCACATGGTCCCACTCCCTTACGCCCCTCCTTTTAAAACACTGCTGAATTTCTCGCGCTCGGAACCTCCTAGAGCCCTTCTCCGGCTGGCTTTGCCTGCAGGAACACGTCACCATGCACTCCTCACCCAATAGTATACCCGAGCTGCATTAGCTGCGGTTTAATCAAAGCACCCTTGCCGCTTCACCGACGTCCAGCGCACCCGATCCAGGTCACCGAATCTGTCGTCCTCCACCGCACCTAATTTCCTTTTCCCACTTTCTTGTCCAAGGCAGACTGCCCAACATCTGCTACAACGCTTCTAGCATCTTCCCCACCCGTACCGTACTAGAGCCATCATGCAATGCACCAATTCTCCCTCGTCCACCATGCTTAAGCCAGCATCAAGTGCCCAAGATTTTCTTCCCCGACACAAACAGCCGGCGCAATCGGAGCACCCTCGGCGACAAGGATGTCACCCACGCCAGTATGGATTAGAAGCCTATCTGACCATGGTAACCAAATCTCCAACTCCTTTTAGTTTTGCCAGCAGTATAGCAGGTTCAAGCCTGTCGTAGTGAACTGCATTTTTGTAATCGTGTTGCACACCAAGTCAAAGCGTAGGCCTATTCTTCGTGCTACATACTACGAGTAGGTCACTAGACATGTTGGTTTGCATTCACTGCTGTACAAATTTTAAAGTCATGCACATGTTCTTAGCTAGTCCGAACAACAGTAATTCCCTGCTATCGTGTAGTTCTTGCAAAATGTAAAATCAGTGGAAAATATTAGTGTGGATTCCCTGCTCTACAGTTACTGAATCTATCTGGTTCATTCTGAGATAAGTTCCTGTTATTATTTCCTCCTTGGCATCATTCTGCTATCCTGTAGTACCCGTTCAGACTCTTCATACTAATTCGATTATATTTTTTTTGTTGCCATCTGGTTCTTCAAAAGCTGCAACACTAACTATTTTCTTTTTCTTGCATAGAGCCTAGAATGGAACAATGAACATGTTGGTTTGCATAGCCTCTTCTACAGGTTCACTAGAGACGCCATTATTTCCTTAACTAGTGCTGGTTTGTCCTAAGAAATGGCGTAACTATCCTCTACTATGTAGTTCACTCGTGGTTTACATTCCTACTCTAGAAGTTCCCTTATGATGCCATTATATTTGTATCTGGTTGATTCTTAACTATAAAAGTAACTACATGCCATTCTGTAGCTCACCGCAAATTCTGAGTCACCCAACGTCTCTTACATTCCAAGAAATACCACAGCTTCCATAT
Source organism: Avena eriantha (assembly GCA_910589775.1). Taxonomy (NCBI): domain Eukaryota; kingdom Viridiplantae; phylum Streptophyta; class Magnoliopsida; order Poales; family Poaceae; genus Avena; species Avena eriantha. The sequence continues at coordinate 371,322,728 of OU342742.1, forward strand.
TTATTTGCTGAAATCACCTGGCTAGTTTATATTTGCTGAAATACTAAGAAACACTTTGCTTGATTGCTCATTTCATTGTAGGCACACTTGTCTAATGATTGTTTGTCCTGTTCTACAGGTTCACGAGAGATGCTATTATATCGCGCAGCTGGCTCTGGTTCTTCCTAGGCAACGACATAACTATCCTTCACTATATATAGTTCATTTGTGGTTTGCATTCCCGCTCTACAAGTTCTCGTATGATGCGGTTATAATTTTTATCTGATTCATTATTAGCTACGACAGCAACTACATGCCATTGTGTAGCTCATCGCAAATTCCGAGTCACCCAATGTCTATTGCATTCTAGGGTATACCACTGCTTCCATATATATATTTGTTGAAATGACCTGGCTAGTTTATATTTGCTGAAATTCTAAGTCACACACACATTGTTTGATTGCTCATTTTTCATGGTGGGAACACTTGTTTAATATGTGCTTGCTTTTCCTGTTTGTTCGATGTTTTGGTCAACAATTGAACCATTAACCAGTTGTAAACTCCAGTTCATAGCTCCTATTATATCAATCAAATGAGTAGTTTGTCTTGTTTCATGTATTAACTTGTTATTACTTAGTTTTAGACTGCAATTATTGCTATCGCCACACTACTAGAGAAAAGCTTACTGGAGGCGCATATTGAAAGGAATTAGAGTCGCATTAGAGATGCGACTCTAGCACCGCGCTTCTAGTATTTGTTACTAGAGTCGCATTTCAGATGCGCCTCCTATAACCTATATATGCGAGGCGCATATCAATATGCGCCTCGCATATATAGGTTATAGGAGGCGCATCTGAAATGCGACTCTAGTATGTATTAGATATGTGCCTCGCATAAATTTATATATGTGCCTTTAGTAAGTTCACATATGCGCCTCAAATATCAATTTTGAATTTTAAATTTTACAGAACCACAATACAGTCTAGAATACACAGTTTACAGGTATTATACAGTCCATAATAGAGTATAAACAACATAGAATTTTCAGAAAGTTGCAATTAGCCAAAACATAGTATAACCACCTAGTGAGAGAGAAGTGAGTTGGGTGCATGTGCATGTGCATGTGAATGTGCAAAAAGGTGGCGAGATTACTCGAGGCACATCCCACCTAGTATGCGCCTTGTATACATAGAATACCTGAGGCACATCTGGTAGATGCCCCTCGAGTGTCTGGAGCCTGCCACCCCCCGAGCCCACATCACTTACTCAAGGCGCATCTCAAAGTTATGCGCCTCCATTATTGAAAACTACTAGAGGCGCATATCAACTGATGCGCCTCCTATATTGTCACATATACCACCACTGGGACCACCCACTTTAATCGAGGCGGATCTACCACATATGCGCCTCAAGTAGATAAACTACTCAAGGCGCATATGGAGCAGATGCACCTCGAGTAAGTGGGGGCAGCCAGATCTGGTCCGTACATGCGATATAGGAGACGCACTGTTTAGACATGCGCCTCAAGTAATAATATACATGAGGCACACCGTTTAGACTTGTGCCTCGTGTATTTAGTGGAGGCGCATGCTTGAGCGATGCGCCTCCTATAAGCATGTCTCCTATAGGCTTCTCCCTAGTAGTGCCACCAACGAGGGGGCTGCAATATCATGTCTCCTCCAATGTAGCTCTCACTCAAAGGAAGATGTAGGTGATAGATTGAGAAAGCAAATTGAGGACTCTGCTATCAACTCGATTCTCAACTGAAATGCCAGATTTTATTTCCCTTGAGCTGATAATATGTAATAATTTTAAGAATTTTGCAGCTGATGTAATATATAAATAACTCGCATAGGCCATTTAGGCATTTAGTTGACACCGTCCACACATGGTGGTAGGCGGTACCATAACTACGCCAGCCAGGTCAATTAGGGAACAATATCGGTCTTTGTTTTTGGCCCATCTTGTATTCGGCCGTTGATGAACAGTAAAATATGCTTGCTAAGTGTACACCTTTTATGATATTGGCATGGACTTCAGAAAGGACGAAACTGTAAAAGACAGTAAACTTAATGGGCCTACCAACATGTGGGAACTAGTAACAGTAATAGGCCGCAATAGTAATAGGCCAAAACAGTAACAGGCCAGGCAGCAGCATGTCAGAGCAGAAACAGGCTAGAAAAGTAACAGACCACAACAGTAAAAAGCAAGAAACTATAAAAGGGCAGAGGGCTAATGGGCTAGAACAATAGAATGCCACAACAATAAAGGGCTGCAACTCTAAAAGGCCAGAACAGTAACAGGTGGTGGAAATACCAAATAACAACAGTAACATGTCGACAAAGTTCCTAGTTTAGAATAGTAACATGCCGCTTGTTGCCTAAACCGTTAACAGCTGGAACAGTAAAAGGCCAGAACAGTAACGAACCATCTCAAAGAAAGGCCATTAGTAGGCGGCCCATGACGGGCTGCGAGAACAGTGATGGGCCAACCACAGGCCTTAACAGTACCAGACCGACTAGGCGTAGGCTGCTAATGGGACGCACGGTGTTTGACCAACTTGGGCCTTCCATAGGCCGAAATAGTACCCGGCCTGAAAGTTCACGGCCTCTGCTGACTACATTATTGGGCCCATTTCATGCAATGAAGGACAAAACCGTAACATGCTGCCTTCTTATTGGGCTCTCCTCATGGGACGGCCCACTTAGTATTTAGAAGGCCTTGGCTGGGCCTGACTTCTGGTATGGTTTATGTGACCGTTAATAGTGGTAACTAGCAGTTAACAGCGGGTGCCACGTGGACGGTTGCATGGCGTTAGCAGTCAACGCGGCTAGCGAATAGATCTATGACAGAACATGTTTTCATGGATGAAGGGTGTGATCCGCCATGGTAAAAAAACCGTGGTAGATTCGTTTGTGCTAGGGATTTTATAATGAAGGCTATCCGTCGTAGAAGACTTTTTAACCACGAAAAACGGGCCTTCAACCATGAAAATTGTCCGTTGTAAAAGACAAGTTTTGTTGTAGTGACACCTTTTCCATCTTTAATTTTATGCAATTTAATCCTTATTTATTTCCTAAGCAAGTTTCCTCTACCTTTTACTCACCACTTTCTACCATTAGCTTTTGCAGTAAATTCACTCAAGGCCAGTGACACCTTGAGTGTGAAAGAAATGCAGCATAAGAACACTTACCTAGGCTCCTTATCGGGATTGATATAAAATATGGAATGAATACTTCCACGAAAACATTCTCTAACGAACATGTGCACTTGCAGGCGATCAAGATATTTTCTTGCGCCGTTGCTAGGGAGCTAAGTGCTAAGTGTTGTTTCTTGAAAAAAGCAGTTGTTGACACCATTCATCATCTCCGTTGAAGACAGAGGTACCACTTGATCAGGAAAAACTTATCTACCTTTGTATATTGATCGTGTTCCGATCGAGAGACGCTTAGAATTTATTGAAAGATGTTCTAACTCACGTATTGTAGACGTGAAAAATTTGATTCCACTGATGGTAGATTTGACCATCACCCAAGGGGCTAAACCTGATCTACCATTGGGAGAATATGGGAATCCATCTAGGCACTTAAGAAAAATTCCTATTCTTTGTCCTAAACTTGAAGGCTTGGAATTCAAAATATATCCTGAGCTAATTTATATGATGAAAGAAATTGCTTTCACATGAAAAGAAGAGTAAGATACTAGTGACCACTTGACAAGGGTCCATGACCTCTGTGCTACTCTTAAACCAGCACGTTTGCCAATAGAGTTTGTACTCCTTAAACTTTTTCGCTTGTCCCTGAAAGATAATGCTTTTACGTGGTTACAGTCATTAGCTAATCACATTATAAAAAGCTGCGCAGATTGCATCCGAGAATTCATGCATAAATATTGTTTATTCACTAAAATCATGCAAATTAAACATAGTATAATAAACTTTATTCGAACAGTTGGAGAATTTTTTTATCAAGCATGGAATATATTTTATGCAATGATTATGAAAGTCCCAAATCATAGTTTTCACGAGCATTTAATTATTAAATATTTTTACAATGGGCTTAATGACGAGACAAAAGAAATGATTGATCTATTTGCAGGAGGAGATTTATGCAACTTAACACTGCCAGAATATGTAAAGCTTTTCGAGGTAAGATCCTTTAATGATGAACAATACAATCAAGTTGAGGATGTTGAACCACGGAAAGGTATGATTCACGTACCACCAAATCTGATACCCGAAGTCAAAAAGTCCATGGAAGAAAAAGGTATAGACTCGGAACTTGTTAAGGAAAATAAAGTTGACATTCGTCAAACTTATGTAATAGAGGATGATATAAATATTGTAATGTGAAAGTTTAGATATCAACAAAATCAGTTCCGTGAGAAAAACTATAAACGTCTTATGGCACAAGAAAAGAATATAAGAGACCTAACATAAGTATTTGATGACTTGGGTCATGCTACAAAACATTCAGATAAATATCTAAGTATGGAAAAAACTCAATATGATCAAATAATCGAAACCAAAACTTTGATTTTGATCCAAGGAAATTTCAATACTGTTTCTACTAACATTGTCACTAGATGTGGTACAAAAACGCAGGAACCACAAGGACCACCTTGGTATCAAGAAGAACAACCTCGTAAGGCAAGAGGGACTCAAAATATGAGTCAAGAAGAAGAGGACTTAGTGGATCCTCAAGATGACATTGATTATGAGACTCTGAAAAGGGAGCATGAAGCGTCCTTAGCTAGAGAAGAAGAGGAAGCAGGAGATAAACATAAACTGTATGATGCAGACTCTAAGACAATCGATTCAAGTGGAGAAGCCGATCTCAGAAAGGAACAAGAAGACCAAGTTATCATCCCGTGTGAAGAACACGCCGATAAGCAATAATCAGCCACAAGGAAAACCAAAAAGAATGCTGAACCTGTAGCAAAGCCAAAGGAGAAGGTAATACCCACCAAAAAGAAAATTCCCTATCCTAACCGCGTTTAATATGAACCATATAAATCTATTTATGACTCTTTTGCTGAGGCACTAGGAAGCTTGCACTCAGAACTTCCTTGAACTGATGTTATTCGAGTTCCTACATATAAAAAGTTTATGCGAGATATGCTAAATAGAAAAAAGGTAACTAAGACTATAGCAGTAATGACAAGCTTTGGTGATAAGCTGCTTGCTAAGCTTGAGGACCCAAGTATACCAACCAACTCCTGCGCAATTTGGAAAACTAATATATTTCATGCTCTTTGTGATTTAGGAGCAGGTGTTAGTGTTATGCCTTATTCTCTATTTAAAAATTGAACCTTGGAGAGTACTCTCCTACTTCAATCACCTTACAAATAGCGAATAAAACAACTAAACAATCTGTCGGTATGATCAAAGATGTTCTACTTAGAATAGATCAACATGTTATACCCACTGATTTTATTATTCTTGTTGTTCCTAGGGATGAAAAACTCTCTATCATCCTTGGAAGACCTTTCTTAGCACAGGTAGGCCTAACATAGACTGCTCTAGCAGTAAGACTGTCTTCAATATATATCATGATCAGATTGTTCAATACTTTCCAAAGAAACCGGAATACAATGGAAAATATGTTCCACCGCCTAAGCGTGTTCAGGAAGCAAGAACCAAACATGAAGAGAAGCTTGAGGTAAACGTCAATGGTATGGAGTTTGGTTAGAACCTAAACTCTAGAACAAGCTATTTAATGGAGTTAACCCATTCTCAATAAATTAAGTTTATGTTTTTATTAGTTTTATTTTATTTTATTTGTGTGTAGTACCAAATTTATTTCAAGTCTTGAGTTTTCAGATATTTTACCTTACAGGAGTTAAGAAGCAAGAGAAAATGAAAGCAACAAATAAGATAGCGGTCCGGACAGCATAATGAGCACCGATACGGTCGGATGTGCCTGTATTGCATGCCTGTACTGAACTTCGACAACTTCACCAGGGGTCACAGTACCAATAATGGGATGTGGTACATCTGAACGCACCCATACCGCGCGCCCGTACTAAACCTCGACGAATATGACCAGAGTTCACAGTATTGATAACGAGCATCGGTACGGCCGGAAGACGCCCGTACCACGCACCCGTACCATACCATCTGGGTTTTATCTCGAACCCTACCCTTGATCCAACGGTGACAATCACCGGTACGGGCGGGATGCGCCCGTAGCACCTGCCTGTACCGACTGCATCGACAGGTAAAGGCCGATGGCAGCTGGCTCCCAGCCACCCTTCTTCTTCTTTTCTTCTTCTTCCTCTTCCTCTTTCCTTATTGCTCTTTCTCTCTCCACCTCAAACCCTAGCCTCCTAGAACCATTGATTCTTCAATGATTTTGTGTTTTTGAGTGCGGAAATCTTCACATCAATAAGTTTCTCATCTTATTCATGCTATATTTTCCAAAATCCATGGTTGAATTCATCACATTGGCTATTTAGATGAGTTCATCATATTTTGAGATTACTATTGATTCCTCACGTTAGGATTTGTAACTTCTACTTGTAATCGTTTGTTCATGTGATAGAAACTTGATGCCTATATTTTTCTTTGAAAATTTTGCAGCACAATGCATAACATTGGAAGGATTTTCCTCTTGGGCAAGGGCTCGGGTACGGAAGGATCCTTAGGTTCCACCAAGCCACAGGTTTCGAAGAAGAGGCATTCGGAGGCGGACAACTTGAGGGCCGCCATGAGCCGAGACTATGAGAGGGTGAGCAACTGCAAGCTTTTACCCACCAAGTGGGTAGACCGTGACTTCCTTTCCCGCGAAGGTCTTTTGGAGGACTTAGAGAAGATGACTGCACAAGCTGGCATGGTCCCCTTCTCCTACCTCTCTATCGACACCTACAAGCTCGCCACGTTCAAGTTCCTGTCATCATTCCATGATGATCTCGAAACTCAAGAGTGTAATTGCACTGTAAGTTTTGTACTCAATGGGTAGCTCCGTAGCCTTTCCTTTTATGAATTTTGCGATTGTTTTGAATTCTCCCATGATGGGGAGCTCGATATTAATGACAATGTGCTCATGGAGGCAATGCATTCTTAGGTGTAGATTTGTGTCTAGGAACACTGATTATTTGCGCAAGAAGAGTGTTACCATCCAGAACCCCATAATCCGTCATTTTCACACATTCCTAGTGAATTCTATTATTGGGAAAGGGGATGTCAGGGCAATGGCAGGCCCCGAGATGAGTGTAATTCATATGGCCTTGCATCCAGAGATGGATCAAAAGGTAAACTTAGGTGCTTTACACATCCAACAGTTTCGCCGCCAAAGGTCGGCTTCCGCTGGGGACATTCGATGTGGTGGCTTGATCACACAGATCTCCTACGCAAGTGAGTCTTTCTTGCCACATGAAAGGGCTGTGGCTAGCAGTAAGATTCTGGATGATATCCATATGGCCAGCACCAAATTTATGGGGATCTAGTAACCTGAAAGCTCCCTTCGTGCATACCAGCTTTATTTTGAGCCTAATGGTGATCTCCACCAAGTTTTGCTTCCTTTTGTCCAAGCTTTTGGTTTGCTAGGCAAAAAGAGTTGGGACCTTACTAAGGAGGAGTTCCAGCAAGCACTGATCCTCTCGGGCAAGATTGTGCCGCAAGGAGGTCACCCAGTTGGGAAAATGCAGTAGTTGGCCAACAACATCAGGAACAAGGTGGAGAAGATTGGTACGCGACAAGCTAGGATGACTACGGTCAACAACACCATCACCAACAACCTATCCCATGGCACCAACAACAAGGTATGCTTCCACCATAGTACGGATTCAACTATGTCCTGATAGCTGAATTTGACCAGGTGGTGCATCGCATTGACAACATAGAAAACACATTGCATGATGCAAACGCCAACATAGTAAACCTCGCCCAAGACTTCACATCTTGCATGACTGACTTTCCAAACCACTAGTCGAACTTCCCATACCAGCAGCCACCACCTGATGGTGGCAACTTTTGATTCCAGATAGGCTAGGAACCTAAGATTGGGGAGGTTAAACTCCTCCCACCTTTTGTGCATGATTTATGATTCAATGGACCCCTAAAGGAACGAAAATAAAGAGACATAATAGATCGAAGCTGGGATCGACAGATACCTATTCGCACGTGGGGTAAGGATCGGGATACGAGAAAGTTTGATCGCGTACGTACAACCCGCCAAAGCTCGTATGGGAACGATGCGCATTAGCGTGAGGGTACTCTGCGCATGCAACATGGATACGAAGTGTCCAACTCGTCTGCTGATGTGGGAACACTGGGTACGTGGTTTAGGGTGTGTTTGCTGGGCCGCATTTGTGTTGCACCGGCGGGCCTGTTTTTGTTGCACGCACGAAAAAAGGGATGCATCGGGAAGGTGCACTGGAAATCACACTCGCTCACCATTTTATCATGACAACGACGTAGGACTCATCGTGACACGTGCAGGACAGATGCGTGCACCAAGTTTCATTGAATTGTCCATCAATCGGCCGCATCATTGCAATTCTCTGTTTATTCCCTATCACATGTATGCAACACTTCCCTGAAAAGGCACATTGCACGGTGGATACAGCTAGAGATAAAAGGGGAGAGAACGGTGGTGTGCCATAATACTGGTCCACTGCCAAGCCTTTTGACTATCTACCTCCACTCGTCACAAGGCACCCTCCTCCCTTTCTTCTTCCTCTTGCTCATCCCTCTCCTGCTCCCTCCCTATGCACATACACATGGCTCCCTCTCGGAAGAGTGTTGTGGCGACAAGGCCTAAGGAGAGAAAAGAGAGATCTCGCCGTGATGCTTTGCGCAATGCAGAGTCAAAAAAGGCTCACGATGGTTGTTCCGGTGGGTGAGGGGTCCTCCGAGTAGGTCTTGTACTTCTTCCCCTTAATTGTGTCTCTGGCATTCTTCATCATCATCATATTCTAAACAGCTGATGAAGGTGTTTCTAAACAGCTAAGATAGATCTAGATCCTATATTTTGGAGGAAGTTGATGAAGGTGTTTCTAAACAGCTAAGATAGATCTAGATCCCATGTAATGTTGGCATGAAGAACATCTGCCACAAGTGTGTATCATGGCTTGGCATAGCACTCTTATACTTAGATGTATCAACTAGTTGGGTTCATGTTGACCAATTGTTGAGTCACAAAACCACAAGTTGATGATGGTTTTTCTAGCTAACCAGAGAGATCTATAGCCCATGGAATGTTGTCATGGGCCCACATCTGCCACAAAGTGTTTTATCATGTCATGGCATAACATTGGTATTCTTAGATCTATCAACTAGGTAGGATCATGTTATCCAAGTGATGACTCATACAACCACAATTTGATGAAGGTGTTTCTAGCCTACCTACAGAGGTCTATAGCCCATGGAATGTTGGCATGGGCTCACATTTGCCACAAAATGTGGCATCATGTCTTGGCACACCAGTTTTATACTATGATCTATCAACTAGGTAGGATCATGTTATCCATCTGATGACTCATACAACCACAAGTTGATGAAGGGGTTTTGTCGATAGATAATATGAGCTAGATCCCCATACAATTTAGGCATGGGCCCACATGTGCCACAAGTGTGTCTCATGGCTTTTTATAACACTCTCAAACTTCGATGTAGCAACCTGGTGGGATCATGTTGGCCAAGTGTTTAGGCACAGAAGCAAAGTTGATGATGGAGTTTGTAGCCAACCAAGAGAGGTCTATGGACTATACAATATTTGCATGGGCCCACATTTGCCACAAAATTTCTCATCATGTCTTGGCATAGTAGTGTTATACTTAGATCTATCAACTAGGTAAGATCATGTTGGCAAAGTGTTGACTCATATATTTTGGAGGAAGTTGATGAAGGTGTTACTAAACAGCTAAGATAGGTCTAGATCCCGTGCAATGTTGGCATGAAGAACATCTGCCACAAGTGTGTACCATGGCTTGGCATAGAACTCTTATACTTAGATGTATTAACTAGCTAGGTTCATGTTGGCCAAGTGTTGAGTAACACAACCACAAGTTGATGATGGTGTTTCTACCAACCCAGAGAGGTCTATAGCCCATGTAATGTGGTCATGGGCCCACATCTACCACAAAGTGTCTCTTCATGTCATGGCATACAAGTGTTATACTTAGATCTATCAACTAGGTAGGATCATGCTATCCAAGTGATGACTCATACAACCACAATTTGATGAAGGTGTTTCTAGCCTACCTAAAGTGGTCTATAGCCCATGGAATGTTGGCATGGGCCCACATTTGCCACAAAGTGTGTCATCATGTCTTGGCACAGAAGTGTCATACTATGATCTATAAAGTAGGTAGAATCATGCTATCCAAGTGATGACTCATACAACCACAATTTGATGAAGGTGTTTCTAGCCTACCTAAAGAGGTCTATAGCCCATGGAATGTTGGCATGGGCCCACATTTGCCACAAAGTGCGTCATCATGTCTTGGCACAGAAGTGGCATACTATGATCTATAAACTAGGTAGAATCATGTTATCCAAGTGATTACTCATACAACCACAAGTTGATGAATGGGTTTTGTAGATAGGTAATATGAGATAAATCCCATGCAATAATGGCATGGGCCCACACAGCCACAAGTGTGTAATGGCTATGCGTACCACTCTCAAACTTAGAAGTAGCAACTAGGTGGGGTCATGTTGGCCAAGTGCTGAGACACAGAACGACAAGTTGATGAGGGAGTTTCTAGCCAACCAAGAGAGGTCTATAACCCATGAAATAATGGCATGGGCCCAAATTTTCCACAATGTGCCTCGTCATGTCTTGGCATAGCAGTGTTAAACTTAGATCTATAAACTAGGTAGGATCATGTTGGCAAAGTGTTGACTCATATATTTCGGAGGAAGTTGATGAAGGTGTTTCTAAACAGCTAAGTTATTTCTAGATCCCATGCAATGTTAGAATGAAGAATATCTGCCATAAGTGTGTATCATGGCTTGGCATAACAATCTTATACTTAGATGAATCAACTAGTTGGGTTCATGTTGACCAAGTGTCGAGTCACACAACCACAAGTTGATGATGGTGTTTCTAGCCAACCTAGAGAGGTCTATAGCCCATGGAATGTTGTCATGGGCCCACATCTCAAACAAAGTGTCTCATTATGTCATGGCATACCAATGATATACTTAGATCTATCAACTAGGTAGGATCATGTTATCCAAGTGATAACTCATACAACCACCATTTGTTGAAGGTGTTTCTAGCCTACCTATAGATGGTCTATAGCACATGGAATGTTGGCATGGTCCAACATTTGCCACAAAGTGTGTGATCATGTATTGGCACATCAATGTCATACTATGATCTATCAACTAGGTAGGATGATGTTATCCAAATAATGACTCATATAACCACAAGGTTATGAAGGAGTTTGATAGATAGATAATATGCGCTAGATCCCATGCATTGTTGGTATGGGCCCACATGTGCCACAAGTGTGTGTCATGGCTTTGCAGATCACTCTCAAACTTAGATGTATCAACTAGGTCGGGTCATGTTGGCCAAGTGCTGAGACACATAAGGACAAGTTGATGAGGGTGTTTCTAGCCAACCAAGAGAGGTCTATAGCCCATGAAATGTTGGCATGGACCCACATTTTCCACAAAGTGTCTCATCGTGTCTTAGCATAGAAGTGTTATACTTAGATCTATAAACTATGTAGGATCATGTTGGCAAAGTGTTGACTAATATATTTTGAAGGAAGTTGATGAAGGTGTTTCTAAACAGCTAAGATATGTCTGGATGCCATGCAATGTTTGAATGAAGAATATCTGCCATAAGTTTGTATCATGGCTTGGCATAACACTCTTATACTTAGATGAATCAACTAGTTGGGTTCATGTTGACCAAGTGTCGAGTCACACAACCACAAGTTGATGATGGTGTTTCTAGCAAACCTAGAGAGGTATATAGCCCATGGAATGTTGCCATGGGCCCACATCTCCCACAAAGTGTCTCATCATGTCATGGCATACAAATGTTATACTTAGATCTATCAACTGGGTAGGATCATGCTATCCAAGGGATGACTCATACAACCAAAATTTGATGAATGTGTTTCTAGCCTACCTAAAGAGGTCTATTTCCCATGGAATCTTGGCATGGGCCCACATTTGCCACAAAGTGTGTCATCATGTCTTGGCACAGAAGTGTCATACTATGATATATAAATTATGTAGGATCATGTTATCCAAGTGATGACTCATACAACCACTAGTTGATGAAGGGGTTTTGTAGATAGATAATATGAGCTAAATCCCATGCAATAATGGCATGGGCCCACACAGCCACAAGTGTGTAACAGTTATGCGTACCACTATCAAACTTAGATGTAGCAACTAGGTGGGGTCATGTTGGCCAAGTGCTGAGACACAGAACGACAGGTTGATGAGGGAGTTTCTGCCAACCAAGAGAGGTCTATAACCCATGAAATAATGGCATGGGCCCAAATTTTCCACAATGTGCCTCGTCATGTCTTGGCATAGCAGTGTTAAACTTAGATCTATAAACTATGTAGGATCATGTTGGCAAAGTGTTGACTCATATATTTCGGAGGAAGTTGATGAAGGCGTTTCTAAATAGCTAAGTTATTTCTAGATCCCATGCAATGTTAGAATGAATAATATCTGCCATAAGTGTGTATCATGGCTTGGCATAACACTCTTATACTTAGATGAATCAACTAGTTGGGTTCATGTTGACCAAGTGTCGAGTCACACAACCACAAGTTGATGATGGTGTTTCTAGCCAACCTAGAGAGGTCTATAGCTCATGGAATGTTGTCATGGGCCCACATCTCCCACAAAGTATCTCATCATGTCATGGCATACCAATGTTATACTTAAATCTATCAACTAGGTAGGATCATGCTATCCAAGTGATGACTCATACAACCACCATTGGTTGAAGGTGTTGCTAGCCTACATACAGAGGTCTATAGCCCATGGAATGCTGGAATGGTCCCACATTTGCCACAAAGTGTGTGATCATGTATTGCCACATCAATGTCATCCTATGATCTATCAACTAGGTAGGATCATGTTATCCAAATGATAACTCATACAACCACAAGGTTATGAAGGCGTTTTATAGATATATAATATGCGCTAGATCCCATGCATTGTTTGTATGGGCCCACATGTGCCACAAGTGTGTGTCATGGCTTTGCATATCACTCTCAAACATAGATGTAGCAACTAGGTGGGGTCATGTTGGCCAAGTGCTGAGACGCACGACGACAACTTGATGAGGGAGTTTCTAGCAAACCAAGAGAGGTCTATAGCCCATGAAATGTTGGCATGGCCCCACATTTTCCACAAAGTATCTCATCATGTCTTAGCATAGAAGTGTTATACATAGATCTATCCACTAGGTAGGATCATGTTGGCAAAGTGTTGAGTCATATATTTTCGAGGTAGTTGATGAAGGTGTTTCTAAAAAGCTAAGATAGGTCTAGATCCCATGCAAGGTTGGCATGAGTAACATATGCCACAAGTGTGTATCATGGCTTGGCATAGCACTCTTATACTTAGATGTATCAACTAGTTGGGTTCATGTTGGCCAAGTGTTGAGTCACACAACCACAAGGTTATGATGGTGTTTCTAGCCAACCAAGAGAAGTCTATATCTCATGGAATGTTGTCATGGGCCCACATCTACCACAAAGTGTCTCATCATGTCATGGCATAAAAGTGTTATACTTAGATCTATCAACTAGGTAGGATCATCCTATCCAAGTGATGACTCATACAACCACAATTTGATGAAGGTGTTTATAGCCTACCTACAAAGGTCTATATCCCATGGAATGTTGGCATGGGCCCACATTTGCCACAAAGTGTGTCATCATGTCTTGGCACATCAGTGTCACACTATGATATATCAACTTGGTAGGATCATGTTATCCAAGTGATGACCCAAATAACCACAAGTTGCTGAAGGGGTTTTGTAGATAGATAATATGAGATAGATCCCATGAAATGTTGGCATGGGACCACACGTGCCACAAGTGTGTGCCATGGCTTTGCATACCACTCTCAAACTTGGATGTAGTAACTAGGTGGGATCATGTTGGCCAAGTGCTGAGGCACATAACCAGAAGTTGATGAGGGAGTTTCTAGCCAACCAAGAGAGGTCTATATCCCATGGAATGTTGGCATGGGCCCAAATTTTCCACAAAGTGTCTCGTTATGTCTTAGCATAGTAGTATTATACTTAGATCTATAAACTAGGTAGGATCATGTTGTCAAAGTGTTGACTCATCTATTTGGAGGAAGTTGATGAAGGTGTTTATACACAGCTAAGATAGATCTAGATCCCATGCAAGGTTGGCATGAAGAACATCTGCCACAAGTGTGTATAATGGCTTGGCATAGTACTCTTATACTTAGATGTATCGACTAGTTTGGTTCATGTTGGACAAGTGTTGAGTCACACAACCACAAGTTTATGATGGTGTTTCTAGTCAACCTAGAGAGGTCTATATCCCATGGAATGTTGTGATGGGTCCACATCTGCCACAAAGTGTGTCATCATGCCATGGTATAACAATGTTATACTTAGATCTATCAACTAGGTAGGATCATGCTATCCAAGTGATGACTCATACAACCACAATTGGATGAAGGTGTTTCTATCCTACCTATAGAGGTCCATAACCCATGGAATGTTGCCATGGGCCCACATTTGCCACAAAGTGTGTCATCATGTCTTGGCACAATAGTGTTATACTATGATATATCAACTAGGTAGGATCATGTTATCCATGTGATGACTCATACAACCATAAGTTGATGAAGGGGTTTTGTAGATAGATAATATGAGCTAGATCCCCATGCAATGCTGGCATGGGCCCACATGTGCCACAAGTGTGTGTCATGGCTTTGTATAGCACTCTCCAACTTACATGTAGCAACTAGGTGGGATCATGTTGTCCAAGTGTTGAGGCACATAACCACAAGTTGATGATGGAGTTTCTACCGAACCAAGAGAGGTCTATAGCCTATACAATATTGGCATGGTCCCATATTTGCCACAAAGTGTCTCATCATGTCTTGGCATAGCAGTGTTATACTTAGATCTATCAACTAGGTAAGATCATTTTGGTAGAGTGTTGACTCATATATTTTGGAGGAAGTTGATGAAGGTGTTACTAAACAGTTAAGATAGGTCTAGATCCTATGCAATGTTATAATGAAGAACATCTACCGCAAATGTGTATCATAGCTTGGCATAGCACTACAATACTTTGATGTATCAACTAGTTGGGTTCATGTAGGCCAAGTGTTGAGTCACAAAACCACATGTTAATGATGGTGTTTCTAGCCAACCGAGAGAGGTCTATAGCCCATGGCATGTTTGCATGGGCCCACATCTGCCACAAAGTGTCTCATCATCTCATGGAATAATAGTGTTATACTTATATCTATCAACTAGGTAGGATCATGCTACACAAGTGATGACTCATACAACCACAATTTGATGAAAGTGTTTCTAGCCTACCTACAGAGGTCTATAGCCCATGCAATGTTGGCATGGGCCCACATTTGCCACAAAGTGTGTAATTATGTATTGGCATAGTAGTGTTATACTATGATGTATAAACTAGGTAGGATACTATTATCCAAGTGATGACCCATACTACCAGAAGTTGAGGAAGGCGTTTTGTACATGAATAATATGAGCTAGATCCCATGCAATGTTGGCCTGTCCCCACATGTGCCACAAGTGTGTCTCTTGGCTTTGGATATCACTCTCAAACTTAGATGTAGCAACTAGGTGGGATCACGTTGGCAAAGTGCTGAGGCACAGAACCACAAATTGATGAGGGAGTTTTTAGCCAACCTAAACAGGTCTATAGCCCATGCAATATTGGCATGGCCCACATTTGCCGCAAAGTGTCTCATCATGTCTTGGCATAGCAGTGTTATACTTAGATATATCAACAAGGTAGGATCATGTTGGCAAAGTGTTGACTCATATATTTTGGAGGAAGTTGATGAAGGTGGTTCTAAACAGCTACGATACATCTAGATCCCATGCAATGTGGGCATGGAGAACATCTGCCACAAGTGTGTATCATGGCTTGGCATAACACTCTTATAGTGAGATGTATCAACTAGGTGGGTTCATGTTGGCCAAGTTGATGATGGTGTTTCTAGCCAACCACAAGTTGATGATGGTGTTTCTAGCCAACCCAGAGAGGTCTATTTCCCATGGAATGTTTGCATGGGCCCACATTTGCCACACAGTGTGTCATCATGTCTTGGCACAACAATGTTATACTATGATCTATCAACTAGGTAGGATCATGTTATCCAAGTGATCACACATACAGCCACAAGTTGATGAAGGGGTTTTGTAGATAGATAACATGAGATAGATCCCATGCAATGTTGGCATGGGCCCACACGTGCCACAAGTGTGTGTCATGGCTTTGCATAGCACTCTCAAACTTACATGTAGCAACTAGTTTGGTTCATGTTGACCAAGTGTCGAGTCACACAACCACCAGTTGATGGTGGTGTTTCTAGCCAACCCAGAGAGGTCTATAGCCCATTGAATGTTGTCATGGGCCCACATTTTCCATAAAGTGTATCATCATGTCCTAGCATAGAAGTGTTATACTTCAATCTATCAACTAGGTAGGACCATGTTGGCAAAGTGTTGACTCATATATTTTGGAGGAAGTTGATGAAGGCGTTTCTAAATAGCTAAGATAGATCTAGATCCCATGCAATGTTGGCATGAAGAACATCGGCCACAAGTGTGTATCATGTCTTGGCATGTCACTCTTATACGTACATGTATCAACTAGTTGGGTTCGTGTTCGCAAAGTGTTGAGTCACACAACCACAAGTTGATGATGGTGTTTCTAGCCAACCCAGAGAGGTCTATATCCCATGGAATGTTGTCATGGGCCCACACCTGCCATAAAGTGTGTCATCATGTCATGGCATAACAGTGTTATACTTAGATCTACCAACTAGGTAGGATCATGTTATCCAAGTGATGACTCATACAACCACAAGTTAATAGATAATATGAGCTAGATCCCATGCAATGTTGGCATGGGCCCACATTTTCTCAAGTATGTGTCATGGCTTTGCATATCACTCTCAAACTTAGATGTAGCAACTAGGTGGGATCATGTTGGCCAAGTGCTGAGGCACAGAACCAAAAATTGATGAGGGAGTTTTTAGCCAACCAAAACAGGTCTATAGCCCATGCAATATTGGCATGTGCCAACATTTTTCACAAAGTGTCTCATAATGTCTTGGCATAGTAGTGTTATACTTAGATCAATCAACTAGGTTGGATAATGTTGGCAAAGTGTTGACTCATATATTTTGGATGAAGTTGATGAAGGTGTTTCTAAACAGCTAAGATAGGTCTAGATCCCATGCAATATTGTCATGAAGAACATCTGCCACAAGTGTATAGTGGTGTGGCATAGCACTCTTATACTTAGATGTATCAACTAGTTTGGTTCATGTTGGCCAAGTGTCGGGTCACACAACCACAAGTTGATGATAGTGTTTCTAGCCAACCCAGATAGGTCTATAGCCCATGGAATGTTGTCATGCCCCCCCCCCACGAAGAGTATCATCATGTCATGGCATAACAATGTTATAGTTAGATATATCAACTAGGTAGGATCATGCTTTCCAAGTGATGACTCATACAACCACCATTTGTTGAAAGTGTTTCTAGCCTACCTACAGAGGTCTATAGCCCATGGAATGTTGGCATGGGCCCACATTTTTCACAAAGTGTCTCATCATGTCTTCACATAGTAGTGTTATACTTCGATCTATAAACTAGGTAGGATCATGTTGGCAAAGTGTTGACTCATATATTTTGGATGAAGTTGATGAAGGTGTTTCTAAACAGTTAAGATAGGTCTAGATCCCATGCAATGTTGGCATGAATAACATCTGCCACAAGTGTGTATCATGGCTTGGCATAACACTCTTATAATTAGATGTATCAACTAGTTTGGTTCATGTTGGCCAAGTGTCGGGTCACACAACCACAAGTTGATGATGGTGTTTCTAGCTAACCTAGATAGGTCTATAACCCATGGAATGTTGTCATGGGCCCACATCTCCTACGAAGAGTCTCATCATGTAATGGCATAACAATGTTATACTTAGATATATCAACTAGGTAGGATCATGCTTTCTAAGTGATGACTCATACAACCACCATTTTTTGAAAGTGTTTCTAACCAACCTATAGAGGTCTATAGCCCATGGAATGTTGGCATGGGCCCACATTTTCCACAAAGTGTGTGATCATGTCTTGGCACAAAAGTGTCATACTATGATCTATCAACTAGGAGGATCACGTTATCCAAATGATGACTCATACAACCACGAGATAATGAAGGGGTTTTGTAGATAGATAATATGAGATAGATCTCATGCAATGTTGGCATGGTCCACACGTGCCACAAGTATGTGTAATGGCTTTGCATAACATTCTCAAACTTACATGTAGCAACGAGGTGGGATCATGTTGGCCAAGTGCCGAGGCACAGAACCACAAGTTGATGAGGGAGTTTCTATCCAACCAAGAGTGGTATATATCCCATGCAATGTTGGCATGGTCCCACATTTCCACAAAGTGACTCATCATGTCTTAGAATAGAAGTGTTATACTTAGATCTATCAACTAGGTAGGATCATGTTGGCAAAGTGTTGACTCATATATTTTGGAGGAAGTTGATGAAGCTGTTTCTAAACAGCTAAAATAGATCTAGATCCAGTGCAATGTTGGCATGAAGAACATCTACCACAAGTGTGTATCATGGCTTGGCATAGCACTCTTATACTTGGATGTATTAACTAGTTTGGTTCATGTTGACCAAGTGTCGAGTCACACAACCACTAGTTGATGATGGTGTTTCTAGCCAACCCAGAGAGGTCTATAGCCCATTGAATGTTTTCATGGGCCCACATCTCCCAAAAAGTGTCTCATCATGTCATGACATACCAATGTTATACTTAGATCTATCAACTAGGTAGGATCATGCTATCCAAGTGATGACTCATACAAGCACCATTCGTTGAAGGTGTTTCTAACCTGCCTATAGAGATCTACAGCCCATGGATTGTTGGAATGGTCCCAGATTTGCCACAAAGTGTGCAACCATGTATTGGCACAACAATGTCATACTATGATCTATCAACTAGGTAGGATCATGTTGGCAAAGTGTTGACTCATATATTTTGGAGGAAGTTCATGAAGGGGTTTCTAAACAGCTAAGATAGGTCTAGATCCCATGCAATGTTGGCATGAAGAACATCTGCCACAAGTGTGTATCATGGCTTTGCATAACACTCTTATACTTAGATGTATCAAATAGTTTGGTTGATGTTGCCCAAGTGTCGAGTCACACAACCACAAGTTGATGATGGTGTTTCTAGCCAACCTAGAGAGGTCTATAGCCCATGGAATGTTGTCATGGGCCCACATCTCCCACAAAGTGTCTCATCATGTCATGGCATAACAATGTTATACTTAGATCTGTCAACTAGGTAGGATCATGCTATCCAAGTGATGACTCATACAACCACCATTTGTTGAAGGTGTTTCTAGCCTACCTATAGAGGTCTATAGCCCATGGAATGTTGGAATGGGCCCACATTTGCCACAAAGTGTGTAATCATGTCTTGGCACAATAGTGTCATACTATGATCTATCAACTAGGTAGGATCATGTTATCCAAATGGTGACTCCTACAACCACAAGTTGATGAAGGGGTTTTGTAGATAGATAGTATGACATAGATGTCATGCAATGTTGGCATGGGCCCACACATGCCAGCAGTGTGTGTAATGGCTTTGCATACCACTCTCAAAGTTACATGTAGCAATTAGGAGCGATCATGTTGGCCAAGTGCTGAGGCATAGAATACCAAGTTGATGAGGGAGTTTCTAGCCCACAAAGAGTGGTCTATAGCCCATGCAATGTTGGCATGGGCCCACATTTGCCACAAAGTGAATCATCATGTCTTAGCATAGAAATGTTATACTTAGATCTATCAACTAGGTAGGATCATGTTGGCAAAGTGTTGACTCATACGTTTCAAAAAAAAGTGTTGACTCATATATTTTGGAGGAAGTTGATGAAGGTTCTTCTGAAGAGCAAAGATAGATCTAAATCCCATGCAATGTTGGCATGAAGAACATCTGCCACAAGTGTGTATCATGGCTTGGCATAACACTCTTATACTTAGATGTATCAACTAGTTGGGTTCATGTTGACAAAGTGTTGAGTCACACAACCACAAGTTAATGATGGTGTTTCTAGCCAACCTAGAGAGGTCTATAGCCCATGGAATGTTGTCATGGGCCCAAATCTTCCACAAAGTGTGTCATGATGTCATGACATAACAGTGTTATTCTTAGATCTATTAACTAGGTAGGATCATGCTATCCAAGTGATGACTCATACAACCACAATTTGATGAAGGTGTTTCTAGACAACCTATAGAGGTCTATAGCCTATGGAATGTTGGCATGGACCCACATTTGCCACAAAGTGTGTCATCTTGTCTTGGCACAACAGTGTTATACTATGATCTATCAACTAGGTAGGATCATGTTATCCAAGTGATGACTAATACAACCACAAGTTGATGAAGGTGTTTTGTAGATAGATAATATGATCTAGATCCCCATGCAATGTTGGCATGGTCCCACATGTGTCACAAGTGTGTGTCATGGCTTTGCATAACACTCTCAAACTTAGATGTAGCAACTAGGTGGGGTCATGTCGGCCAAGTGCTGAGACACAGAACCACAAGTTGATGATGGATTTTCTAGCCAACCAAGAGAGGTCTATAGCCTATACAATGTTGGCATGTGCCCACATTTTCCACAAAGTGTCTCATCATGTCTTGTCATAGCAGTGTTATACTTAGATCTATCAACTAGGTAGGATCATGTTGGCAAAGTGTTCACTCATATATTTTGGAGGAAGTTGATGAAGGTGTTTCTAAACAGCTATGATAGGTCTAGATCCCATGCAATGTTGGGATGAAGAACATCTACCACAAGTGTGTATCATGGCTTGGCATAGCACTCTTGTACTTAGATGTATCAACTAGTGGGGTTCATGTTGGCCAAGTGTCGAGTCACACAACCACAAGTTGATGATGGTGTTTCTAGCCAACCTAGAGAGGTATATACCCCATGGAATGTTGTCATGGTCCCACATCTCCCACAAAGTGTCTCATCATGTCATGGCATAACAATGTTATACTTAATCTATCAACTAGGTAGGATCATGCTATCCAAGTGATGAATCATACAACCACCATTTGTTGAAGGTGTTTCAAGCCTACCTATAGAGGTCTATAGCCCATGGAATGTTGGGATGGGCCCACATTTGCCACAAAGTGTGTGATCATGTCTTGGCACAGCAGTGTCATAATATGATCTATCAACTAGGTATGATCATGTTATCCAAATGATGACTCATACAACCACAAGTTGATGAAGGGGTTTTGTAGATAGATAATATGCGCTAGATCCCATGAAATGTTGCTATGGGCCCACATGTGCCACAATTGTATGTCATGGCTTTGCATATCTCTCAAACTTAGATGTAGCAACTATGTGGGATCATGTTGGCCAAGTGCTGAGGTAGAGAACCACAAGTGGATGAGGGATTTTCTAGCCAACCAATAGAGGTCCACTACAAGAAATATGGTGACTAGTGACCTTTTCTTAACGACTATGGTTTTTTTGGTCATTGATCTATGACCATTCTGAACCAATTGGTTGTAGGGAATCTGGGAGGGTCCAAACCTTAAAGAATAACGACCAATTTAGTCAAGAAGGTCATAATTTGCTAACATGGAATGTTCATAGATGAAGAACCTAGCTTAGAGAATGAGAGATGCGAGGAGAACCGTTGGATCAAAACATAATTGACGGAATAGATTGTGATACGGGACTCAGTTGGCGCGGATCGATGATGTGGAGTCTTGGATCTCCACTCCCCCAAGCGCAACAACCACGCGCCGCCATGATGGATAGGGATATCCTTGCACGAGTCCTCCAAACCCTAATCCCTAGTCTCGCTTTCTCCCTCTCAGACATAGATGCACACGATCCACTCTAGTACTATGCCCATCGCATTCCCGCGCCGCCGCCCCTAACCCTAATCTGCTTGACCCTTCCCCTCGCCCTCCCCATCGAATCCCCACACCACCACTCATGGAAGGGGTGGCATCCCCATGCCTGTGCTCGTGCAAGGGGCCAGAATCCCACGCTGCTACTCGTGCAGGAGGAGATACGGTTGTGTCCTCCCTGGATCGGTCTCCTCCGCGGCCAGATCCTATGCCGTAGTGCCGGATCTTCTCCACCTTGACAGAACCGCTGCCGGATCGGCTCAGCATACCACCGACCTCGCGCACTGCACCCAACGAGATCTCCATCCACACCTTTGAGCCCCATCTACCATGACGCTTCAGTGGATGTCGTTGTATTGGGAACGGAAGTACCTAAAGAGGTTAGATAGAGGTGTGGGGACTAGCAGGGAAGCTATCGACGGCGTCCGCATGCGGGATTGGATACGAGCAAGTGTAGCTGGACGCAGGAAGTACCCAGGTTCGGAGCCCTCGTGGTGAGGTAAAACTCCTACTTCTGCCTGATCTGACTATGTGGGATATACGAACTACAAGTGCTCCTTGAGATGTATTGGCTAGATACTTCCTTAAGTGCTAAGAGACCAACCCTTTCTACTGAGGCCCTGCCTCTCCTTATATAGGCAGAGAGGCAACGGTCTCACTGGCCAATCCGGCTGGCGGGCCCCACAGGCAGGTCCCAGCCGGTTGGTTATCTACAGTATCCCGTATGGTACATCATGTCGGAGTGTGAGCGGTATGGCCGTCGTGGGCATAGTGGACGTCGTGCGAGCCTGTCGTCAGCATCACGCCACTGTTCCCACGTCATCCCCACAAAGTCTTCAGTATGGCCGGGTAGTTGCCAGACTTGTCACCGTACAGGGCGTACCGTGCACTGATACGCACATCGTCCTGTCTCACTGATTGGGTCTGGCTACATCGTTGTAGCCGGCTGCTTCTTGCTGCTCCGGCTACCGCGCGGTAGCCGGCATGTCCTGCCCTGTCCGGCTGTGCTTGGTCAGCCGAACGCGATCCGACTGCTTGATTCTTGTCCGGTTGGGGTACCTGGGGGTCATCCCCCTGACACTAGCCCCTGAGCGCGTGTGGATTCCGCCCTTAGGTGAATGTGCGCGCGCTCCTTCTTGTTTTTGAATTCGTGTCCGGATGTGCTTGGCGGTTGCGCTACTCGTGACGTCAGTGCTGACACCGGCCACGCGCGCACGCGCCATCATTGCTCTGCGGCGGGCAGCGTAACGTCCCGTCGCACGTCGCCTCGGGGAACCGCTGTCCGGCGCTTCGGTTCCTGCTCCGGGATCTTCTGCGCATCTTGCTTCGGCACATGGGATCTGGGCGGCGGTTGGGGTGAGGGCCGTCCGGATGCACGCCACGTGGCCCCGCTGACGGTTGCCCTTCCGGCCCTTTAAAGGGACGCTGCGGGGGAGGCAACTCCTTTCCTTCGCTTCCCCCGCTGCAGCCTCTTCTTCCCTCGCGTGCTCCTACTTCTATGCACTTGCCCTCTGCGCCGTAGCTCGTTGCACCGCCTGTTCGTCGTCGTCGTCGCTACGGGCCACCGCCAATCTTCTGCCGCCACTCCTTCCTGTCAGCCGAGGATGGCCGCCGACCGTGGGGCCTGGTGCGGCTCCTCCGTCACCAAGGACCACATCGCGAAGTACCGCGCCACTCGCGTTCTTCCGCCGGCGGAGGAGGTGGTGGTGCGGTTGGCGCCGGCAGGGGAGGTGTCGCCACACCCGGCGGAGGGGGAGCGCGTCATCTTCCTTTCCCATCTGGCGCGCGGGTTCGCCCTTCCGGTGCACCCATCCTTCCTGACCTTCCTTGCCTTCTTCGACCTCCGTCTCCACCACCTCGGCGCCAACGCAATCGGAACGTTGGCGCATTTCATGGCGTTCTGCGAGAGCTACCTCGGGATCCAGCTGGATCTCCGGCTCTTCTGCCGGCTCTTCCGAGTCCGGCCGCAGGTGCAGTACACGAAGGGGCCGCTAGTCGTCTGCGGCGGCGCCTCCATCTACTCCCGCTCCCAATCCGGCTACCCCAAGTTCTTGCTTCAGGACACGGTACGGCTGTGGCAGCAGTCGTACTTCTACGTCAAGAACGTCACCAACGTCGACCAGATCAATCTTCCAGCTTTCTAGGACGTCGAGTCCAGCCGGCAGAACTGGGAGCTGAAGTTTCATGGTGACAAGGCGGAGACGGACGCGATGCTGGCGCGCATGCGCTCCCTCGTCACCTGCCGGCTAACCGGCCTGGACATCACCCTCAGCTGGATGTCCCGGCTGATGATGCCGCTGCAGCAGCGAGCGCACAAGATGTGCTACTACTCCGGCCGGCTGGATCTGACACGGCTATCGTGCCCCGATCCCCGCTACCACAACTTGAAGAAGTGGGTATGGACGATCACGAAGGAGCGGCTGCCAGAGAACTTGAAGTTCAGTCTGGCGCCCTACAGCCGGGAGAACCGCGCGCCCCGGGTAAGTCCTTATAGTCAAAAACTTTATTCGTTCTTCCTGCGTTTTTTGTTCTGTCCAACTGACTTCTTTTATTCGCTAGATCTTCGCCTGCATCCTATGCGAGGAGGGTGAGGCTCCTCTTGAGGAGTTCACGCCTGACTTGCCCGATCCGCGCGCTCGGCGGTCCGGCGAGGAGTCGGACGGGGATGGCGACGCCTTTCCCAGCTAGAATGACGAGCCGACCGCCGACCCGCACACGGAGGTTCACGAGGAGGAGGAGGCCGCGCCGACCGTGGACCCGGCAACGCGCTCCGCGATGGACGGCGAGGCGGGCGGGAGCGGCTCCAGTCGTTCCGGCTCCTGCCAGCCCGTGACGGAGGAGCCGGCTCCCAAGAGGAGCCGGTATAGCACCCTGCCGGCAAGCCGTCTTGTCCGGAAGAAGGGGCCGGCCCCAGTTGTGCCGGGGTACGTTCCTTCTCCCCCTTTTTTCTTCTTTTCCTTCTTTCAGCGTCTTCTGTCTGCTTCCGTTTTTTCTTCTTTTCCTGACTTTGGTTTATTTGCCTTTGCCTTCTACTCCTTCTTCTTAGTTCGTTGGTTTCTTTCGGAGTCGCAAGCCCGGCACGAGCGCCGGCCGCGTCGCTGCCCCGTGCCCCGACCGCTCCAGCCAGCGCCACTCCTTCTTCTGTGGTGCTGCCTCCGCCTCCCCCTCGAGCTGAACCGGTTGCCTCCGCCGAACCGGAAGGTCCCCAGCCGGAGGAGTGGAGGCTGCCGGCAAGGAGCTCGTCGTTGTTGGTGACGAGAATTCCGACGAGGAGATGGGGGAGGAGTGGAGAACGACGGTAGTTGCCGCGAAGGAGTCCCTGGCTATCAACGCCGTGGACGACGACGCCTCCTCTGTCGCCTCGCTGTCGGACCTTTCCGCTACGCTCGAGCTGGCGGTGAAGGAGATCCGGCTGCTGGAGGCCACAGCCGGTGAGAACCGGTCATTGGAGCAGAAGCTTGCTGCCGCCAACGGGACTTCCCAGAGTAAGTCAACTTCACCCGGCTTGTTCTCTTTTTTTTACTGATAGCCGGTTTTGTTGCAGCCATCCTCATGTGCGCTCAGCGTGAGATCGATCGCTTGAAGAAAGCGAACGACCGGCTGAGTAAGTCTAATTCTACTCTGCGGCTGCAGAATAAGGATTGGCATGCGAGGGTTGACGGTCTGGAGGCCACCATCAAGGAGCACGATGCCTCACTCGCCAGCCGGACCGAGGCCTTCACCCTTCTCGAGGCCCAGACCAAGAACCAAGAGAAGGAGATCAAACGGCTGGCGACCAAGGAGAAGGCTCTGGTGGAGGAGCTAATGCAGGTCGGCCACACGGCTAAGGGTAAGTTCCCTTTTTCCGTCTTGTTTCTTTCCGGATCCGGTAGCCGGATCTGGCCCTTTTTTCTGACAGCCTTTTACCCCGGCATAGACCTGTTGGCCTACAACCGGCTGCAGAGAGCTGGCCGGGAGCGCAGCGGACGGCCCAGGAGCTCATCGTCCTTCTTGGCGGGGAAGCTACCAAGCTTCGTCAGGCGGCACGGGACGTCTTCTCCTTCATGTGGCCGGAGGCTCTGGTTCCGGAGACGATGGCGCAGCTGGCTGCGAAGGTGGGAGAGGTGCTGGCTGCGGTGGACCAGCTGCGGGACTTGGCGGCGCGAGCCAGAGCGGAGATGGCTCTGGCCCTCATGCTCTCCTGGTACAAGGACGCCCGCATCGAGAAGATCGACGGTGGCTTCCGTGCTAGAGCCGATCTTGCCGCCATCTGCCAAGCCCATCCGGAGCTCCGCGGATCCGCCATCAAGATTGCCGATTATGTGGATCCCGACGAGGTGCTCCCCGACTCGGAGTCCGTCGGTACTCCTGATGTGGTGGGCCCGATGCCACCGCCTACTGGCGCCGAAACCGGATCGAGCTCCACGCCGCCTCCTCCGCCCGAAGCTTTCGCCGGCCAAGATCCTCTTCACGGCATGGGTCCTGCCGCCTAGTCACTGCCCTGGGATGCCGGGTGTATTTGTCTTGTCTTGGATATGTGTAGAACTTGTCTGGCTGTGCCGGCTATCTCTGATGCCGGGTAACCTGTGGGAGCTTCGTCTCCCTTTTGTTTTTTAATGTTGAACTCTTGAGTTTCCTTTAACTTGTGCTTTAAATTTTCTTTTGATATTTTGCCGGCTAACCTTGACCGGCTATTTTTGCCCGGCTACGCCCTTCTAGCCGGGAGAACTACCATTCCAGTGGGGGCGCGCGAGCGCACCCACTGGGTGTAGCCCCCGAGATTCGGAGTAGCTGGCGTAGCCAGGTGCTTCGAATCTTCCTTATTTTTCCCAAGTCCTCTAACTTTTCCGATTAGGCCCTCTTTAGTCGGCTACTTTTTGCTGGTTGAACGCCTTCAGCCGGGGGAACTAACATTCTAGTGGGGGCACGCGAGCGCACCCACTGGGTGTAGCCCCCGAGATTCGGAGTAGCTGGCGTAGCTAGGTGCTTCGAATCTTCCTTGTCTTCTCTTGTTCTTTCCCTCGCCCTCACCTGGGCTCCGAACGGCCGGCTAAACGCCCTTAGCCGGTCAGGAACTACAAGATTCCACTGGGGGCGCGCGAGCGCACCTAGTGGGTGTAGCCCCCAAGATTCGGAGCGCTTGATGAAGGCAAGGACTTCGAATCTTCTTCCCTTTTCCTGAATTCCGACTCTAGGTAGTCGGACGAGAATGTACATACACATACACACATGTCTTCATAGGTTAGTAGGTTAGTCTGCCAAATTGTAGCCAGAAAACAGCTTGTTTTTTCGAAAACTAGCTTGGGCCTCTCTAGACACTTAGTCACTTTCCCGTGTGCCCTGCTGTTTTCGTTGCGTCCTTGCCAGGCAGCCGGGTTGCGGTCTGCAGCCGGAATCGAAGGGAGCTGTCAGTACATTGTGCACGATACTAACGGCTTAGCAGCTGGATTGGTTCGAGCTAGTTGCAGGGCCGGTACGCCCGGTCTGTTGCGCCTCCTCCCTGTTTTTCATGTGGGATGCCTCGGGCTTTTGCTCTTGCTAGCCAGACAGCCGGGTTGCGGTCTGTAGCTGAGACGAAGAGTGGGCCTCTGACATCGTCACACACTACTCGGCCGGTTTGTTGACTTAGTAGGCCGGGCCAGCCGGCGAGCCCCCGGGTAGGGGTTGCCGGAGCCAGAAAATTTGAACCGGAAAACGGATGCACACATATTTCTAGCAAGGAGCCCTCAGGATTCTCGTAGGGGTCCGCATTTTCATTCATGAGGTTTTCAGGATACATACACTGCCTGGCGACTAGGTGTAAAACGGGCGAAGCAGGGCCACGTTCCAGGGACGCTCGGTCTCCACGTCTGATTTGTCCATCTTGTTCTTGCGCGGCTGTTGCACGTCGATGAGGTAGTAGGAGTCGTTGGGCAGCGCCTGGCTAATGATGAAGGGGCCCTCCCAGGGTGGCGACAGCTTGTGCATGCCCTTCGTGTCTTGCACCAGCCGGAGAACCAGGTCGCCCTCGCGGAATGCGACCGGGCGGATCCGGCTTGAATGGTAGCGACGTAGTCGCTGCTGGTACATGGCTGATCTGGACAAGGCCAGCTCGCGGGCCTCCTCCAGGAGGTCCACTCCGTCCTCCCGCACCTCCCGGTTGGCTTTTTCGTCGTACAGGAGCTTGCATGGGGAGTCGAATTCGATGTCGGCGGAGAGGACGGCTTCCAATCCGTAGACCAGGAAGAGCGGCGTGTAGCCGGTTGACCTATTTGGCGTGGTGCGGAGGCTCCAGAGCACAGCCGGAAGTTCTTCGATCCAACATCCGGGTGACCGCTCCAATGGCTCGATGAGGCGTGGCTTGATGCCGGCTAACACCAAGCCGTTTGCTCTTTCGACTTGCCCGTTGGACTGCGGGTGTGTGACGGAGGCGAGGTCCAGCCGGATGCCCTTGTTGCTGCAGAACCGGGCGAGGGCCCCCTTGGTGAAGTTCGTGTCGTTGTCGGTGATGATGCTGTTAGGGTAGCCGAAGCGGTTGTTGATGTTGGTGAAGAAGGTAACAACTGTCGCCCCATCCAGCTTTCGGATAGGCTTGGCCTCAATCCACTTTGTGAACTTGTCCAACGCTACCAGCAGGTGGGTCATGCCCGCGCAGGCCCGCTTGAAGGGGCCGACCATGTCGAGGCCCCAAACTGCGAAGGGCCAGGTGATTGGTATGGTCTTGAGCACCGAACTTGGCATGTGCCTGAGCTGCCCGAAGAGTTGGCACCCATTGCACGCGTGGACCAGCTACTCAGCATCCTCAAGGGCGGTGGGCCAATAGAAACCATGGCGGAATGCCTTGGTGACTATCGCCCTTGACGAAGCGTGATGCCCGCACTCGCCCTGGTGGATATCCCTGAGTAGCCGGTAGCCCGTGTCCATCTCGACGCATCTTTGGAAGATGCCAGATACGCTGCGCTTGTAAAGTTCGCCGTTGATGATGGTGTACGCGTGCGCGCGGCGCCGGATTTGTCTGGCCTCCACCTGGTCGTCTGGAAGTTCTCCATTGGCGATGTAGTCCAAGAAGGGTTGTGTCCAGGGTGGCACTTCCCGAATGACGAGGACGCTCCCATCCTCCGGTTGACGAACGTCGGGGGGTCGTCCAGGTGGCGTACCCAGGACGGCAGCCGCCGAGCTGCCTGACGAGCCGGCAGCCCCGGGGCCCTGCGAGCCGGAGGGCACCGCTTTGCCGGAGTTGGTGCGGGTCTTCTTTTTTGGCAGTTCTGCCGGCTCCGCTTTTGCCGCTTCGTCAGCCGGGGCGCTCCCCGCCCAAGTGATGGAGTCCGACTCTGGTGATGGGTTGATGGATGGCTTGCGCAGGTGCTCGAAGGAGACCCCAGGTGGGATCGCCTGCTTGGTGGATCCGATCTTGGAGAGCGCGTCGGCTGCCTCGTTATTGACGCGAGGGGCGTGGTGGAATTCGCATCCGTTGAAGTACGCGCTGAGCTTCTAAATGTAGAACCGGTAGAGGGCCATGTTTGCGTCTCTGGCGTCCCATTCCCCGGACACTTGCTGCACCACCTAGATCTGAATCACCGAAGCACAGGATCTGGTTGACGCCGATCTCCTTGGCTAGCCGGAGTCCGTGCGCCAATGCCTCGTATTCAGCTACGTTGTTGGAGGCTTTGAAGTGGATCTGCAGCACGTACTCCAGCCGGTCCCCCTTCGGCGAGGTGAGCACGATGCCGGCTCCCAAGACCCCGAGCATCTTCGACCCGTCGAAGTGCATCTTCTAGTGGTCCGAATCCGGAACTGGTGGGAGATACTAGGTCTCAGCCCAGTTGACGAGGAAGTCCGCCAATGCCTGCGACTTGATCGTGAGCCGGGGCTCGTATTGGATGGAGTAGGCAGCGAGCTCGATGGCCCATTTGGCGACTCGGCCGATGGCGTCCTTGTTGCCGATGATTTCCGAAAGGGGTGCGGTGCACACGACCTTGATCGGATGCTCCTGGAAGTAGTGCTTGAGCTTCTTGCATGCCAGGTACACGCCGTAGCACATCTTCTCGTAGTGGGGGTAGTTCTGCTTGGAGAGGGAGAGAACTTCGCTAAGGTAGTAGACGGGTCTCTGAACCGGCTGAGCCTTGCCTTCCTCAGGGCGCTCCACCACCAGGACGATGCTGACGACCCGGCTGATGGCTGCTATATAGAGCAACATCGGCTCCTTGCTAGCCAGCGTAGCTAGAACCAGTGCTATGGATAGCATGCGCTTGAGGTCGCGAAACGCGGTGTCAGCTTGCGAAGTCCAGGAGAACTTATCCGTCTTCTTCATTAGCTGGTACAGCGGGAGTGCCTTCTCCCCTAGCCGGCTGACGAAACGGCTGAGGGAGGCCAGGCATCCGGTGAACTTTTGGACTCCAAGAAGATTCCTGGGCGGCTGCATCCTCTCGATGGCCGCGATCTTCTCCGGGTTCGCCTCGATGCCTCGTTGTGATACGAGGAAACTGAGGAGCTGACCGGATGGCACTCCAAAGACACACTTCTCCGGGTTCATCTTCATCCGGTACTGGCGGAGGTTGCCAAATGTTTCTCCCAGATCCTCAAGGAGGGTGCGCTTCTCCTTGGTCTTGATAACCTCGTCGTCCACGTAAGCATGCACGTTTCGGCCTATCCGCGAGTGCAAGCATTTCTGCATGCATCGCTGATAGGTGGCGCCTGCATTCTTTAGGCCGAAAGGCATGGTTACATAACAGAAAGCCCCATAGGCGGTGATAAATGATATCTTGATCTGATCAGCCGGGTTTAGTCGGATCTGATTGTATCCAGAATAGCAATCTAGAAAAGACATCAAATCACAGCCGGTCGTGGAATCGATGACTTGATCGATACGGGGCAAGGCGAAGGGGTCTTTCGGGCATGCCTTGTTCAGGCTGGTGTAGTCGATACACATGCGCCAGGTCTTGTTCTTCTTCAGCACCAGGACTGGGTTCGCCAGCCAGTCCGGGTGGTACACTTCCATGATGAACCCGGCTGCAAGGAGTCGGGTGATCTCGTCACCGATTATCTTCCTCTTCTCTTTTGCGAACCGGCGCAGAGGTTGCTTGACCGGCTTGGCATCCGGATGCACATGAAGTGAGTGCTCGACGAACTCCCTCGGCACACCCGGCATGTCCTTGGGGGACCATGCAAAGATGTCCCGATTCTCACGGAGGAAGTCGACGAGCGCGCCTTCCTATTTGCTGTCCAAGCCGGCACCAATGGTGACGAACTTAGTCGGGTCGGAGGGGTCGAGCAGGATCCTCTTTGTCTCCTTCGCCAGCTAGAAAGCTCCTTCTCCAGCCGGTTTGCTGCTAGCCGGAATGTCTTGCTGGGCCATGGCCACGTTGCGCATGATCACACGCTTTTCTTCGGCTATGATGAGGGCATCTGCCAGTTTGGACCCGGCTGAGGCGCACTCCATCGACCGCCTGAAGCAGCCGGCAATGGTGATCACACCGTGGGGTCCCAACATCTTCGTCTTGAGGTACGCGTAGTGGGGGATGGCCATGAACTTGGCGAGGGCGGGGCACCCGAGGAGAGCATGGTAGGAGCTCGTCAGGTTTACCACCTCGAACCAGATTGGTTCGCGGTGGAAGTTCTCCTCGGTCCCGAAGATGACGCCCAGCTAGATTTTCCCCAGCGGGGCGCAGGCTGGCCCCGGCAGTACTCCGTGGAACGTTGTGGTAGTCGGGCGCAGGTCGCTTTCGCGAATGCCCAGCTTCTCCATCGAGGACTGGTAGAGGGGGTTGAGGCTGCTGCCTCCGTCAATGAGGACGCGCGAAAATCGGCAGGTGCGCGTGTTGGAGACGATGAGGGGGTCGAGAACCATGGCGTAGCCCCCGGGAGTCCGCACATGTTCAGGCTGGTCTGCCCGACTCCAGGTAATGGGGGTTTCCGACCAGTTCAGGTACTGGGGGACCGGAGAGACGATGGCATTGATCTCCTTGGAGCGTTGCGTGCGGCTGTGCTTGTCGTCCTGCTCCGTCTCGAAGATGTGGTAGGCGGCGTGCGGCTGGGGGTAGACGTTGTTGTTGTTGCCGCCGTTGCCGCCGTTACCATCGTTGCCAGCTCCTCTAGCCGGTGGTGGAGGTCCACCCAGAGGAGGTGGAGGGGGGACGAGGCTGGTTTCCCTGGTCCTTTAGCTGGCAGGTCTAGCTGCAGTTCCGGGTGGTGTGCGTAGCCAGTTTGAAGGGACCGCTATGCCACTTGCACGGGGCGTCAAACATCTGGTCGAAGGTGAACCGTGGCTTCTGCCTTCTTGCCTCATTAGCCAGTGCGTCGGGCGCGCCCTCCACAGCATTGACTTGCCGTGCGTAGTAGCGAGGCTTCTGTTGTCCGGCCTGGCGGTCCCCATGGAACCGGTTCTCGTTGCCGTGGCGTCGGGAGGATCCGACTTTCCCAGCAGGATGGCTTGGTTGCTCGCGAGCCGGCCCTGTGGGAGTCGGACGGCCGTCCGCGTTTACTCGGAGGGGCTTCTTCATGGTGGCATCTGCCGTGGCGTACTGGTCCGCGACCGTCATGAGCTCTGCCATGGTCTTCAGCTCATCACACAGTAGCCAGTGGCGAAGCATGGTGCCTTCCCGGCAACCCTCGATGAAGAAACTGATGGCTTGGCTCTCTAGGATGCCTTCGCAGGTGTTGCGCTAGCTCCGTCCACTTGGCAAGGTACTCGCGGTCGGTCTCGCGGTCACCTTGGACGCACAAGGCCAGGTCGTGCGGGCGTCCTGGGCGCTTGTACGTGCCGTTGAAATTGCGGACGAACACCTTCTCGAAGTCGGGCCAGGCGTTGATGCTGTTGAGCGCAAGGCTGTTGAGCCACGTCCTTGCCGATCTGGTTAGCATGAGGGGGACGTAGCGCACGGCTGTGCACTTGTTCCCATGGGCGATGCCGACCGCCGTAGCATAGTCGGTCAACCAGTATTCCGGCTTCATGCTGCTGTCGTACTTGGGAGTGTCCCTGGGTAGGGAGAACTTGTCCTGAAATGGCTCGTTCCGGATGCGGGGTCTGAAACAAACCTGACCGGTAGAGTCTTCCTCCTCCGTGACGCGCGCTTGAGCGAGGAGCTCGATGCAGTCGCGGGCATCTGGACAATCCAGGTTGGGCGCTCCCACCTAGCCCGAGAGACGGGAACCGGCTGGTCTAGGCGCTCCGGTTGGCGGGGGGAGGAGGCGGAGGGTTGCTGTTCACCGTCTGCTCCTGGCGCGGCTGGGCCCTGTTGCCAGAGGTGCGACGCCTGCTGCGGGCCCTAGCCTGCTGAGGGGAGGATGCCTGCTGGGTGTCACGCGGCGCGCCCTTGCTGTTGGCAGGTAGCTTGCTCCCCCTGGAGTAGCTGGGGTCCTCATGCATCTGCCGGTTAGCGTCTGCCTGCTCGTTCGTGATGCGGAGGAGCTCCTGCACGTGTGCCTGCTGGCGGGCTTGCTCCTCGCCCTCCAGACTCGGGAGTTCTTCTGCCGCGGCTCGCGTCACGCGCAGGTTCTTGATGGGCGTGCTGTAGGTGGGCCGGATGAGGGCGGGCACAGGATCCGGCTCCCCATCCTTCTCCAACCTACCGCCTAGCTCGCCGCCCCGGCGCCGCACCTGGCCACGCCGGCTTGTTTCCGCGGTAGTCGGAGTGAAGCCGTGCGCGCGGTCATACTCACGCCGGGTGATCTCGAGTTGCTTGTGGGCTGCCGCCAGCTCCATGGCCTCTTGGAGGAGGATCTGTCTCTCCATGGTGAAGTTGGCCTCCGCTTCCTACGGGTTATCCTCGAGGTTAACCGGCATCAGGGGTCGATCGATGGCGTCCTCCACCAAATTCCGAGGCTGCGGAGAGGCAGAAGTTCCGACCTCGTCCACGCCTCGCTCCCGCGACTGGCGGGGGTGAGAGCTGGAGCCGGCCATCATGACCTCCACGCCGCAGGATGCGGCGGAGGCGCTACCGCCTGGGCATGGCAGCTCCACGACAGAGATGATTTCCCTAGGGAAACGCTCCGGGATGGTGGCAACGTAGACGGGGAGGTCGCCGAATAGCAGGACGGTTCCGTTCGGCGAGAAGGAGGCTCCGGTGAAGCAGGAGGCGTTGTCGATGATGCAGTCGAATTTGCCGAGCGTGAGCACCAGGCCGGAGGCCACGCGCTCACCGGCTGAAGTGCGGGGTCCCGTGCGGAACGTGACTCCGATCGAAGCCATCTTGCCCCACGGTGGGCGCCAACTGTCGTTGTATTGGGAACGACAGTACCTGAAGAGGTTAGATAGAGGTGTGGGGACTAGCAGGGAAGCTATCGACGGCGTCCGCAAGCGGGATTGGATACGAGTAAGCGTAGCTAGACGGAGGAAGTACCCAGGTTCGGAGCCCTCGTGGTGAGGTAAAACTCCTACTCCTGCCTGATCTGACTTTGTGGGATATACGAACTACAAGTGCTCCTCGAGCTGTATTTGCTAGCTACTGCCTTAAGTGCTAAGAGACCAACCCTTTATAGTGAGGCCCTGCCTCTCCTTATATAGGCAGAGAGGCAACGGTCTCACTGGCCAATCCGGCTGGCGGGCCCCACAGGCAGGTCCCAGCCGGTTGGTCATCTATAGTATCCCGTATGGTACGTCATGTCGGAGTGTGAGCGGTATGGCCGTCGTGGGCACAGTGGAGGCCGTGCGAGCCTTTCTTCAGCATCGGGCCACTGTTCCCGCATCATCCCCGCAAAGTCTTCGGTATGGCCGGGTAGTTGCCAGTCTTGTCACCGTGCACTAATACGCACGTCGTCCTGTCTCACTGATTGGGTCCGGCTACATTGTCGTGGCCGGCTGCTTCTTGCTGCTCCGGCTACCGCGTGGTAGGCGGCATGTCCTGCCCTGTTCGACTGTGCTTGGTCAGCCAGACGCGATCCGACTGTTTGATTCTTGTCCGGTTGGGGTACCTGGGGGTCATCCCCCTGATAGTGGAGAAGACCTTGTCAAGGCGGGAGTACAAGGTCAAGTACCTCTCCTAGGCTACTTCTACTGCCTCAAGATGGTGCTTGCCGATGTTGAGTTTAGGCCCGTGCAGCCCTTCAAGGGCACCTGGATCTCGGGCCTCCTCTGTGACGGCCAGTATAAGGAACTGGAGGTGGTTGTGTCCCTGGACAACCACATCGGCTACCTCACCCATCGTGCGACCCTCCTACCTCCTCAACAAGGCGCCTCCCTCGCCATCGCAGGCATGCCCATGCTCTCTAAGGATGAATTGATCGGTTGCATGGATGCTCCCTCCGCAAATTCTATCCTGGTGCTCGCCGATCTGACTAGGTGGTATGTCTGCCATCTTATTTTATTGTTTATCTTGCCTGATCTGGGATTAGTTGCCACGGATGAATCAGATGTTATTTAGTTTTCCTCTCTCCTAGACTTGTCCTAAACTGCATGCAATCTGTTCGTGCTAATGTCGTAGTGCAGTCGTACATGTAGCCACAAAAGGTAGCTCATCGGAATCCCTGGATATATAAACTTAGTCTTTTATTTACATCTGAGATTCCTCGTTTCATTTTTTGGCATGATATTTGGAGGCTAATAGTTACTCAAAATACCTGCTTTTGTTGTACTTCTTCTTTTGTTTAGATTTATTTGATGTCCCAATTCTATAATATGTGCAAATTTCGAATTGGACTTCCAAAATCACGGTCAAAGCAATTTACAATACCACAAACAAAGCTAATTACCTTCTGTTTATTAATGCAAAATGTTCTAGGTTTGCAAACCTATTCTCTTTATGTACACATATCATAATTTAAGAATCTGATTATTGAGTCATGCATTAAGGCTTTGAGAAGTGTGTCAACGCGAGCTAATTGATATATGATGGATCAACAGGGCAGGGAGCGCCAGCGTGACGGTGGTGCAACCTATTTTGAATATGATGCATGAATAGGGTGAGCGCCGGTGTGACTGTGCTACATCTGCTGTTAGGTCTCTCTCTATATCCCCCTCTTCTCCGATTTCTTCCGTGCTATGGATTATGCCAATATTTACTTGTTGTGGCCAACAACTACTATCAATGCTATGTAATATATGAATCAACTCTGTAAATGTATGGCTCTA
The DNA here is from genome assembly GCA_910589775.1 of Avena eriantha. Classification (NCBI taxonomy): domain Eukaryota; kingdom Viridiplantae; phylum Streptophyta; class Magnoliopsida; order Poales; family Poaceae; genus Avena; species Avena eriantha. The sequence goes on from OU342742.1 coordinate 371,358,897, forward strand.
CTAGATTGTGTCGAACAAAAGACTACTAGCTCCTATGATAATAGAATGTATGTATATATTAAGTACCTCTACATCTAACTATTTCCGCAATAAAAATATATATACTCTCATGATCTTCTCACTAGATAGAGATTGAAACACCAGGACACCATACATACAAGCAATACCATATTTTCCTTCGTCATAGCTACATATAGTTGAGTTTTTCCACACGCAACATTTATAAGGTGACAATTATTGACTTCTTCTATCCCCCCTTGTCAATGTTAGGATTTGCTCTTAGTGTTTTTGGAGTCCCGGGACAATCTACTAGACCTAGGTCGTTTCTTGTGTACCAGGACTTTATATGTTAGTTCATCTACGTACATGGTTAGTTTGATTTATTCCTGACATCCTCTTGCATATTGTACAGCGATGGCAGGAGTCATACCATTTCATCTGTCAAGAAAGCCTTGTTCAATGAACCATCACCTTATCATGGGTTGGAAAGTGTGTTAGAATTGGATCCTCACGTCTAGTTTTTAGAGGTGGTTCCGTGCATATCAACTGATGTTTTTATATATATTCTAAATCTTGGCTCCTACATAGTTGTATCTTATGATATGGTATATATGTTCTTGTTGTTGGAATATATTTGCTTCCTTTTAGAGTTGAAGAATTGCTGATTACTGCATTTCATGTTTGGTCCCTAACCATAAATAGGTTGTAACTTAAGATCGTGTATTCCGTGGGTTCTCATTGAAATGTTACGTAAGGTTCTTTGGTTTATTTGTTCTACAGTTGGTATATAGCGTGGTAAGTGTTTATTATCGCATCTATAATCTCTAAAATAATCTTGCTAATTCATCTCTAGACATTCTACATTGTGCTGAATCTGTATGCATTCCACCTTACTATTTTTAGAGATCTTTCATCTTGCATGTCTATGATCCTGCTGGTGTCTAAATTGACACATGCAAAGTAAAAATCGTTTGTACGCATGATAAATTTTCATGTTAATGTCTGTTTCTAGTATGAAAGTTGACCCGACCTGTAGCAGTATTTGTTTGCATATCCGAGAAATAACCATTTATGAATATGCTTGATGGCTGATACACTTGATTCTAAGTACTTGTCTTTCAGTGCCCCAAAGTATGTAATCTTGCAGCTCTCTTCCAGCCTACCACTTAGCATTGTTTATTGTGTTCCTAGACTGATTCGAATAGTTCTTTAAAGTCTGTTTGTCTCTCTTTGTTTTGCTGTATGTATGATTTGAAGGTTGGTATAGGAACAAGTGAAGCTATTTTTCCTAAATATTGTGGCGAATTAGGTTCTTGTCATTTGACTCACTTTCTTTTCTTAATTTCATTGATCTGTGCCAGGAAATTGTTGAGGATCTGAATGCTTTGGAGACTGCTGCTGTGACAAAAGATGAGAAGATGATGCATCGCAGTTTTTAGTTGATATTGCCAGGCATATTTTTGTTCCTGTGTGTATTCTTGATTTGTGCTGTGAACTTGTTGTTGTAACTTGAATGTTTGTTCTAACTACTGTTCTGAATTGTTGGAATGAATTATTTCTGGAATTAATTTGATTGATTTATGGCATCGAGAAAAAATGAAAGAAAAATGTAAATGAACCATTGATAGGATCCATCATTAATATAAAAAAAAACTGAAATTGTTGAGCCAAAAAGGCCACGGCCCAAAAACAAAATAACTCCAATGTTGGGCTTGGCACATGTAGCTGATCAAAATTGATTAGGAAAAAATATAAATAGGCTGAATTGTTGGGCTTGGCCCATTTAAAAGGCTAAACTGGACCAGGCTGAATTTGCCGCCACGTCAGATTCCATGTAGGATTAGCTTACGTGGACATGCCAGAATGCCATGACCAAAACTTTGGTCATAGACGTTATGACCATCTATCCATGACCAATTCATAAAAAAGGTCGTTAGCTGTCTATAGTGACCCTCGGTATGTGACCTACTGCTTTTGGTCATAGAAAGGTCATAGACGGATTACTGTGACCTTTCTATGACCAATATTTGGGGTCACAAGTTAACACATTTCTTGTAGTGGTCTATAGCCCACATTTGCAACAAAGTACTATTATAGAAAAATGCTAGTTTGTATTTTCGAAAGGTAAATATAGTGTGATAAAAATAAATTCTTATTTCCTTAAAAGGAATTTTTGTTAAATATTTAATAGAGTTAAAAATTAAATAAGTTCAATTTTTAACTCTTTAAATAATACTAGTCGTTATAAAAATATTGAATGTAATATTTATGAAAATTTCAAAGACTTAAAGTAATATTTTTTCGTTTAATTAAAGAAAATAGCAAACTTTTACTAAGAGGGTAAAACAGGCAAATAATAAACCTTGCATGAAATTACTATGCATTGCATATTGCTTCTTTAAATATTGTCCTTACCGGGCAATAATGGTTCTCTATAGAAACGGGAGCTCAAGGTCAGGTGGAAGCATCCGACTTCACTACCTTGCAATCACAAGGCAAGTTCATCACTTGCTCATGTCCTTTTAAGAGTCTTTATCAAAGATATTGCAAATTGTGTGTTATGATCTATGATCTGGAGAAAGAAAATATTATCTTCTCTAATAAATAAGATGTGGTTATCATCCTAAATGATGATAAAGATTGGGAATGGAACTTAGGGGTCCAATTGCACAAGTCACCATAGGATTAACAACCCATGACATCAGTGATTCTAGCGCCGTATATTACGCGTTAACCATGAGATTTGTAATGGGATGGAGAAGTTAGCTGGACTTTCTTCCTTTCATATGCATCCAACATGACCTTATTGTGACGCTGTGATTCCTTGTGCAGATCCAGCATATGGGTGGGCACCCTTAGGCCCCATGGTTTTGGTATCTAGATTATTTGTGAGCGGCTGCCGGAGGTATAGTCAGACCTTTATGGAGCTTGCCAGGGGCATAGCCGGCTCATAGACGCTTCGGGATCTCATCAGGGTTATAGCTTGCCTGAAAGGGGGCTTAACAGAGGTGGAGGTCGGCTCAGAGGATCGTGCAGACATATGGGGTCGCGGAGAGGGGCAGTGATTGGCTGTGATCACCTATTGGGCCCCACATCATGGAATTGTGGACGGGAAAATACGCCCGGTTGTGCAAAAAGGAGTTGATCTCTCATGGGTAAAGCAACGCACCTCTGTAGAGTGTAAGAACTATAACTTGTTACTCCCTGTTCTGGGAAGGAGCTACGAACGCGATAGGAAAGGAACTCCATGAAGTTCTGGTCAACCTGTGAAGGATGATGGGCATAGATTTTTTTGATAATAAAATCAATCTTTGAAGAAATCTTTATGAAAATTGCATAGAGCCAAGGACTGATAGTCTGAGGTGGTAGATAGAGCATCAAACTTCCCACCTTGCATATAATGAACTTGCTGGGTAATGTTTTTACTCACCCTTTCCTTTGAACCCCTGCTTAAACTCTGAGGAGATAGAAGACACTTCGATGTACGGGGATGAAGGGGAAGAGGATGTCTACTACGAGGAGCCAGACATGTCCAGTGGCGTTGAAGGGGTGTACTACGAAATATGCTATGGAGTGGAGGGCAACGAGTCCGAGTAGTTGCCTTAGTTATTAGTAAACCAATTGAGTCTAGAGCCCTAAACCTTATAAAATAAGTTGTTGAGCTCAATTCGGAGTATGAGTTTAAACTTTATATATTCTGCTGAAACTACTTATGTTTGGTTTGTAATTTGTATCACTTGAAGTTTGGAACTTCTGGTTTTGTAATAATAATGAAGTGTGTATGTTTGTAATGTGGCCTCGTAATGTTTTTGTTGTACCACTCTGAGGGATGTGATATTTACAAAACAATGTTCCGTGGATGTCATGCAGTGACAATAGTGTACTACACATGCTGTGGAATGCTGGGTTACCGCACATATCTTGGAACTGTAGTGTTATACTATGATATATCAACTAGGTAGGATCATGTTATCCATGTGATGACTCATACAACCACAAGTTGATGAAAGAGTTTTGTAGATAGATAATATGAGCTAGATCCCCATGCAATGCTGGTATCGGCCCACACGTGCCACAAGTGTGTGTAATGGCTTTGTATAGCACTCTCAAACTTAGATGTAGCAACTAGGCGGGATCATGTTGGCCAAGTGTTGAGGCACAGAACCACAAGTTGATGATGGAGTTTCTAGCCAACCAAGAGAGGTCTATAGCCTATACAATATTGGCATGGGCGCACATTTGCCACAAAGTGTCTCATCATGTCTTGGCATAGCAGTGTTATACTTAGATCTATCAACTAGGTAAGATCATGTTGGCAAAGTATTGACTCATATATTTTGGAGGAAGTTGATGAAGGTGTTACTAAATAGCTAAGATAGGTCTAGATCCTATGTGATGTTGGCATGAAGAACATCTGCCACAAGTGTGTATCATGGCTTGGCATAGCACTCCAATACTTAGATGTATCAACTAGTTGGGTTCATGTTGGCCAAGTGTTGAGTCGCACAACCACCAGTTCATGATGGTGTTTCTAGCCAACCTAGAGAGGTCTATAGCCCACGGAATTTTGTTATGTTCGCAAAAATGGTAATCCTGGGATTGCGATGTATGGCATAACAGGCATCAGGGATTAAAAATACGGGTGTTGACAAGTTGGTATCTAAGCCAACCTAACCATAGGAGACCCTAGTTAGAATGGACGTCTGAAAAAATTTAGTTTCAAAACAAAAGAAGTGAGTATTTATGAAAATCTATTCCCACTCTTATCCTTGACATTCTTTCAAGAAAATTCATGTTCCTCAAAAACTCTTGCAATTCTACATAAAATTTGACACATTTTATCACCTCATTAACTTGCTCACCCTAAATTCTTATAGATGGAGGTAAAGTATAGTAAGTTCTACCAGCTGGGCAACGGAGGCCACCTGGTCTTCGAGAGGGATCTAGATGCACACGTAGAGTATCTTGAGCACCCGCATCCGGAGTTCTTCGGGGCCCAACTCAATGATCAAGTGGAAGAATAACTACAATGGCTGATAGTTGCAGATATGAGAGGCAAGATGGAAGCACCCACCTCAGAGAAGATCCAATTCAGCTTGAGGGAGAACACCTGGCTAGACGGATTAGCCAGGGCTATGCATGAAGCTCTTGTCCGTCTTTGTGGACAAAACATCAACCAAATCTAGGTAACTCTCTTTGCTCACTACGCAAGGCGTGATTCTATGGGAATGCCCTTGGAGATGCCAGGACACCCGGAGCTGAAGCACCAGGTGGATAATCTCGACTTCATGTTGTATGATTGACAGAAGGAGTTGGACAACGCTCGTGCATAAGCCAACCACAACCATGCCATTGCAGTTAAGAAGGACCAGACCCTCGCCATCCTCGCCAAGGAGCGCCAATCACTTCATCGTCAGCGTGACAAGAAGGATCGCATTATTGATCGTCTTTGTAAGAAGGTGGACACTCTCGAGAAGACCATCTGTGAGCAGGAGATCCAGCTTGAAGCGAAGGAGGAGGAAGGTGAAGATATCAGTGATGATGACGACTACTTGGAGGACGATGCCATCGAGTTCCACATTGATGATGATGATTCCGCCTTCATTGATGATGATTAGATGCACTTGAGCACTACCGTAGGAATGAGTTGTATCCGGTCCCACTGTATCGTTCTTAAAACCATTTGTTTTCTGTTTGTGTTGTGGTGTGTGTTTGTATTGTGTGCTTGAATGAATGAGAGGAAGTTGTTAGTTTGCAAAACCTGAGTCAAACTCAAAGTTTAAAACTTTTGAAACAAACCATGAACCTTAGAGATTTCCCTCTTATCTCATTATCTATCTAAATCTTCAGATGACTCATGGAAATCCCGGAGGAAGCAGATCATCTGAGGACCCAATGTTACAGATTCTACAAATGTTAGTTTCTGACCGTGAACCTAGTAGAGTCGAATGTCAAGCCAACTTATCCACTCTTCAACACATAGCTCAGATAGCTCACAATAATCAAGGTCACGAAAACCAGGATAACCATGGATCCAAGCTCAAGAAATTTCAGAATACCAACCCACCTATATTTAGTAAGTATGAGGATCCCTTAGATGCTGATAACTGGCTGCAAACCATGGAGAACAATTTGGAGGTCGCAGGAGTTGAAGCCAATGAGAAAGTACTGTTTGCCACCAATTATCTGGCAGGTGATGCAAGAGCCTGGTGGAATAGCACTCGTACCATGAACGAAGGGCAAACGATGACTTGGGAAGCATTCAAGATCAAGTTCAGCCGGACCCATGTGCCCCAAGGTTTGGTCACTAGGATGAGGGATTAGTTCAGGGAATTGAAGCAAGGGAGAATGACTGTGGTGTAAAACCATGACAAATTCTTATCTTTGGCTAGGTATGCCCCTGATGAGATTAGCACTGAAGCAAAGAAGAAGGAAAGGTTCCTGAATGGATTACATGATGAGATGCAGACAATGTTAGTCAACATCTGTTTTGCGGATCTAGAAGAACTAGTGGACTCTTCTATCAAGATGGAAGGAAAGATCAACCAAGCCAATGACAACCGCAAGTGCTGCATGGTGCACCAGCCTGGATCCCACCATACCCAGAAGTATCGCCCCAACCCATCTGCAGGATATGCCCCAAGAAACAACCGACCCCCTATGTCCCGTCCAAACTATCCCAATCATGGCGGAGGAAACTTGAAGTCTAGAGGGAACCACGACAATAACCCCGGCAACTCCAATAACTTAAACAGTGCACCGCCCAAGTCCAAAAACAACAACAACAATACTGCCCCAAGGACTGGAAGCAATGATGTGCCTATTGCAGGAAAAGACAAGTCCATGATTACTTGCTTTGAATGCGGAGTCAAGGGTCACTACTCCAACGAGTGCCCAAGAAGCTTGCCACAGCAACCAATGTGAATGCACCCGCTCAGTAGCAACGCCATGTTCAGCTTGGAAGGAGATTTGCCCCAGGGAACTCACTCAACTGCAATGGCCGTCTGTTCCACATCAATGCTGAAGAAGCTCAGGAAGCGCCAGATGTCGTGCTGGGTATCTTTTCTGTTAACTCAGTACTTGCAAGAGTGTTGTTTGATTCTAGAGCATCGCACTCGTTTGTTATAGAAGAATTTGCATGCACTAGTAAGATTCAACCAACAAAATTGAAGCATGTTATGATGGTTCAAATACCCGGTTCAACCACCAAAGCTAGAAAAATTTGCAAGGCTATACCTATCAGAATCCATGGAATATATTTTTATGATAATCTAATAGTACTTGGAACCAAAGGTTTGGAAGTAGGACTAGGAATTGATTGGATGTCGAAACATAAAGGATTAATCGACTCTGCAAAGAAAGCCATAACCATGACCAGTAGTACTGGAGTATCAATAGAGCATGTATCTGAGACACTGCCCCGTCAATTCAAATGCAATAAGAGTCTAGCCCAACCAGCCCTAGACCAAGTCAGAGTAGTCTGTGAATACCCCGACGTGTTCCTAGATGAATTTCCTGGTATGCCCTAGATCGAGATATCGAGTTCATTATTGAACTAGTTCTTGGAACTGGACCCATAGCTCAGAGACCTTATAGTATGAACCCATATGAATTAGTGGAGCTCAAGAAACAACTTGATGCTATGCTGGAGAAAGGTCTAATTCAACCAAGTGCATGCCGTGGAGATCGCCTATTTTGTTTATGGATAAGAAAGATGGAGGTAACCGTTTGTGCACAGATTAAAGGAAGATGAATGATGTCACCATCAAAAACAAGTACCCACTACCGAAGATAGAAGATCTGTTTGATCATTTGCCTGGTGCCAGAGTGTTTTCTAAGATAGATCTTAGAACTGGTTATCATCAACTCAAGATTCGTGCAACGGATCTCCTAAAGACTGCCTTTACTACCAGATAAGGATTGTATGAGTACACTATCATGTCTTTTGGATTAACCAATGCACCGCTTATTTCATGAATCTCATGAATAAGATTTTTATGAACTTCCTGGATAAGTTTGTCGTTGTTTTTATCGACGATATTCTGACCTATTCCAAGTCAGAAGAAGACCATGAGCTACACCTGAGAACCATCCTTGAAACCCTTAGAGAACATCAGTTGTATGCCAAGTTTAGCAAATGTGAGTTCTGGTTAAAGGAAGTAGGATTCCTAGGACATATTGTGTCGGCAGGAGGAGTCGCTGTCGATCCCGCCAAAATCAAAGATGTTGAAGAATGGAAAGCCCCAACCACCCAAACCCAAGTCCGCACATTTCTCGGATTAGCGGGATACTACCGCAAGTTTTTTGAAGGATTTTCGAGCACCGTAAGACCGATGACCTAGTTATTGAAGAAAGATAAGAAGTTTGAATGGACGGACAAATGTGAAGCAAGTTTTCAAGAGCTCAAGAAGAGATTGATTTCAGCCCCAATTCTGATTATGTCGAATATCAAGAAGCCTTTTGATGTGTATTGTGATACATGCAAGATTGGTCTCGGATGTGTGTTGATGCAAGAAGGAAAAGTCATATCATATCTGCCTAGACAACTGAAGCAACATGAGCACAACTACCCTACCCATGATTTAGAACTAGCAGCCGTAGTTTTAGCCTTGAAGACCTGGCGTCATTACATTATGGGTAACCGCTGTGAGATTTATTCAGATCACAAGAGTATGAAGTATATCTTCACCCAGAAGGAGCTGAATATGAGGCAAAGGAGATGGATATAGTTAATCAAGGATTATGAGTTTGACATTCACTATCACCCCGGTAAAGCCAATGTGGTAGCAGATGCTCTTAGCAGATTGCCGTGTAGATTAAACACCATGATTATAGAAGCCTATCCAAGTTTGCATGAAGAGTTGGAGCGGTTTAGAACGGAGCTAGTTAGCGAAGGATTCCTAACCAGTATTGAACTTCAACCCACGTTGATCAGTCAGTTCAAGGAGGCGCGGAAAGGAAATGCAAGTATCGATGGAATTAAGCATTATATCGGTACAGGGAAGGTACCCGGATTCACCGAAGATGAAGAAGGAGTTTTGTGGTATAAAGGACGTATCTGTGTACCAGCAGATTCCGAGCTGAAGTAAGTCATAATGTAGGAAGCTCATGATACTCTTTATTCTATCCATCCCGGAGGAACAAAGATGTATCAGGATTTGAAGGAGTAATTTTGGTTGCACAAGATGAAGAGAGAAATCGGAAGCTACATAGACAAGTGTGATATCTATCAGAGAGTCAAAGCGGAACATCAGCGACCCGCAGGAATTTTGCAACCATTGCAGATTCCAGAATGGAAATGGGATTCTATCGGAATGGATTTCATCACCGGGTTGCCTACCTCTAGTAGGGGAAATAAATCTATTTGGGTCATAGTTGATAAACTATCCAAGATAGCCCATTTTATACCTGTCAAGACCCTAGAGTTCAAAGCTAGCAGAGTTGTACATTGCTAGAATCGTCAGTTTGCATGGAACCCCTAAGACCATAGTATCGGATCGAGGAACCTAGTTACCTCAAGATTTTGGCAGAAAGTCCAAGAAGGATTAGGAACCAAGCTGAACTTCAGCGCAGCTTATCACCCGCAAACCGATGGAAAAACTGAAAGCGTCAACCAAATCTTAGAAGATATGTGAGAGCTTGTGTTCTAGAATATGGATCAAAATGGGAAGATTGTCTGCCCTTCGCAGAATTCTCATACAATAATAGTTATCAAGCTAGTTTGCAAATGGCCCCCTTTGAATTTCTATATAGAAGGAAGTGCCATACCCCCTTGAATTGGTCACAAGTAGGAGAGAGTCAGATCTTCAGACCTGATGTCCTACCAGAAGCTGAAGAGAAGGTTCACAAAGTCTGTGAACACCTCAAGACCGCCCAATCCATACAAAAGAGTTATGCTAACAAGAGACACCGAGACCTGACCTACAATGTCGGAGATTTTGTATATCTGAAAGTATCACCCTTGAAAGGAATGCAGCATTTTCAACTTATAGGGAAGTTAGCCCCCAAATATATTGGACCCTTCAAGATTTTGAATCGCTGAGGAGAAGTATCATATCAACTAGAATTGTCGGAGGAGATGTTAGCCATACATAATGTGTTCCATATCTCGTTACTTCGCAAATTACTAGAAGTTTCGGAGAACACCGAAGTGTTCAAGAACATCGATCACCGAGCCATAGATATCAACAAGGATCTGACCTATCGTGAAGTACCAATTCATATTTTGGAAGAAGCCTTCAGAACCACCAGGACCGGGAGTATCAACTTTCTCAAGATCTAGTGGAGCAACCATACGGAAGAAGAAGCTACTTGGGAGCGAGAAGATTATATTAGGACTTAGTTTCCAAATCTCTTTAGTTCCTAGTTTTTCTTAAATCTCGGGAAGAGATTTTGTTTAAGGAGGGAAGGTTTGTAACACCCCAAAAATATTAATCAAGAATATCAAGTTCTAAACACCCAAGTTTAGGATTAACAAAAACTTTTCTTATTAAATCTAATATGAGTGTATGTGTGAATTGCATTAGTGTATGAATGATTGCAATTGCCATGTTTGATTGCTACAAATGATAAGGAATGGTTTAAAGATGAATACTACATCATCTAGGCCATTTACAAACAAAATCAAAAGAAAAGAAATTCAAATAGGAATCATACAAGCAAATGGTCATTTTGATCAAAATTACCCACTAGACCACTTTGAGTGTTCCTAGTAAAAGATTTCTAACAGAAACATTTCCAAATCTTTTCACCCCTTGCTAGATCAAGTAAAAGAGAACCCAAGCCCACTTTACAAATTTACAGAAACAAATTCCAAATCTATTTAAAGAACATTGCAAAACTGAATCAAGTTCATATGCATAGATCACCATTTCGCAAAAACTACTCAAATAAATTCACCTTTACTTTTCCAAGCAACCATAGACTCTCAAGCAAGTACTCAGAACACTCACCAAATTTCATCCAAAAATTCAAATCTTCAATTCATGCGGCCATTTGGTCGAGCACCTTGTAGACACAGATAAACCAATGCCTAACTTCTACTGTTTTGAGGAGTAATTGACCACCCCATTGTCCCCTCTGCATCCCACTCACTCACCCCAGTGCCCAGCAGGGCAAGACACGCTTTCCCCTTTGCTGTTTGCGCCAGCGCAGCACCACCCGAAAATCGTCGCCGGTCGACCAAGAACCACTCGCCACAGCCAGCACCGCCCTCTCCCATGATGTTTAGGAGACAGGAAACCATCCACCGCCACCCTCTGTCCACCCCTCGACCGAAGATGCGTCGTGGACCACCAGAAAACACCACGCCCATTTCTCTGTTTGCCATGCCGAGAGTGCGCCAGAGCGCCGCTGCCGACACGCGCACACACGCCATGCCTCGTCGTCTACACATGTGCCCGGACTCACTGTGACCCCAGCTACCCCCAGACAGGCTCGTTCGCCGCCAGGCAGACTGTAGCCACTGTGCGCCGTCTCGAACGCCGCCGTTTCCGCCCGGAGCACGGACCATTCCCGACCGTTCTCGACCGCCCTTGCCGCGCCATCACTCGCACGATGACCTCCCTGAAGCACCGCGTCGACCCCTACCCTCAGCCATGTCGCTAGCCCCCTGTATTGACATCACCGACGACCCCGAGCCATCCCGCTCTATCCCTCTTGCCGGTGTATAAATAGAGGCCACCCCAGCTCCAATTCGCCACAGCATTCCACTCCCGTCTCTCTCAAACACCTCCCACACCTCTCCCCGGAGCAAGGAGAGCACCACATCGCCAGAATTTCACCGGAGCTTGTAGCTGCAAAGGAGAAGAGGAACTGGAGCTAGGAGACGCCGCGACCACCATTCGACTCGTTGTCCTCGACAAGCCCGATCGCCCCCATCGCGGGCCCTAGTTGGAGCCCTCGTGAGCCCCCACGTACCCCCGCCATCGCGTTAGGGTTTCGTTTCTCACCGGAGCCGTTCGCCGGAGACGACGAACCACAGCCGTAGATCCTAGTCTAATCACACCGCCCAGATTGAAAGATACCGTTTCGGTTTAGTTTAGTCACTGACCAGTGGGACCGTCCTGTTAGCAGCCCGCTACGCTCACGTAGTGCAGTTGGGCCGGCCCAATTAGTTTCCCGCGTAGAGCCCGTCGATTCAAATAGATTTTTCCATTTTAGTTAAAACTAGATTTTATCAGTAGATTCAAAAATCAATTCAAAGAGATTCACTGAACCAAATTGCCTGATTCCAATTTTTTTAGAAAGATATTCAAATTATCTATCCAAGCCTGTTGGATTCGAACCATTTGAAATTATAGATCACCTGTACCAAAAATAATAATACAGAGGCTTTTGTCACTCCAAACATTTTTCAAGAATCAACCATAAATGCTTTTGAGTTGATTCCAACTCTCAAAAATCACATTTGACAAGACCTATATGAATATGTAAAAATATTTAGGTTTACATGTAGTGACATTGGATTAGTACTAAAAGAATACTATATAGGCATTTTTAGTCACTTTAATTTCATTAAATAGTAATTTTAAACTTTATAAAATATGACCACCACTTTAAATCACATTCTCAAGTATTAGAATATGTGGTGATGACATGTGTCAACATGATCCCATATTTTAATTGGAGAATATTAAATCTTAAGTATTTTCAATGAGTAGAAATTACTTTTCTAAAATGAGATAAATAAGACTAGGTCTTTATTTCATGTGATGTTTGTGATGATGCTAGATCATCAAGTGTGAGCTTTAGTGTGCTAAATAGAAGTAGTTAAATATTGTTTGGTGATTGTGTACCTCGTATTCATTTATAGACGATAGTACCGACCCAGGATATGAGGAGGAGAAGTACTACTACTACGAAGAAGAGAACTTCAACCACTGCACTACTCAAGGCAGGCCTAACACTACAGGTTAACTATTCAAGCCATCCTTGCAAGATAACATATGCCAGATGTATTAGGCGTACTTGGTTATGCAACCTTGATACACCAATCCCCAGTTTTACTTGCAAGCTTTATTTTTTTTACTTCTACCAAAGTTCTTTACCTCTAGTTAGTGTTTTGTGAGTATTGGAAAAATAGGATAGATACCATAAAGAGTATAAAACTAGACCTAAGTGGTTATACTTAGATGTCATCAAAAGGTGTAAAACTAGAGTTGGATAGTTACACTTGATTAGTGTCAACACACGGATTTTTAATCCCAGATGCCCGTTATGCCATACCTCGAAATCCCAGGATTACCATTTTTGCGAGACATAACGGATTGGATATCATAGTACATCATCCATTACAAACCATACATAAGGTCTTACACAAATAAGGATCTCATGATCCAGTCTTAATACAACAAGCAGCGGAAATAAAAGATAAGCGTAGCGGTGGGGTCCATTTTCAGGGGCACATGCAATGCTGACGAAGGCAGATAGTCCTAGTTATCATAGCCGTCCTGTTCGCCATCATCTTGATAGTCTTCTTCATAGTCTGGCCATGAGAATAGCCAGGGACAAAAGCCATGAGTACTCTTTAAGTACTCGCAAACTACCTCTAACAAGTAATATAGTTCTAAGTTAAAGTGATAAATCTAAGTTTAACTATAAAGTTAAGTTTGAAACCTAAGCTGAGTTCTGAAGCAAAGAAAGATAAGATAAAGTTCTAGAATCACTTAAATTGGGAAGCTATTGTCATAAACACAACCCTGTTGTGGTCAGGTCAAAATTCATCATTCATTTCATAAGTTGTTTGGAAAACATCTGAAAACGAAACAGTATGGCCATTCCAACTGTCCATAATCGCGGACGCGGCTATTCGAATAGTTTGACACTCTGCCGAGGTGGTACACTTTCACCACAAGATTCGATACATCTGTCAGGGATAACCCTGAATCATCATACTTAGTATGCAGATAATCAAACATAACCTTCATTTACACACCCTAGTATAAGCACCTCTCCTATGAGCATGGCCTCCCAACCATGACCATCAGTCATCTTGGGGACTGCACAGGTGGACAACATTGAGAGGTAGCCTCAGCTCAAACCTCTCCCGCGAGGGAACTAATGCTAATGCATATAAATTTCCAGCTAAGCCTTACCCAATTAAGGTAGTGTGGTTGTATGGTAAATTTGGAATGGTATCGCATCCGAATCCAACCATCAGTTTTATAAAAGGGTTAAGGCTCATGCCTCATCATTTTCATCATCATAAACCACTTGTGTTTCTCAACACATGTCAAAACATCTCAATAGAATGACTCATCATTCCAAGGTTTTCATAATTCATTTTCATCAAGTGTTCCCATCTAAAGTGACTCAAGTTTTTGATCTACTCTAAACTACTAAGTTAAGAGTGTTCACTAAGGTGGAAAGATGGGTTCAATCTCATGCCATAGAATGACATCTAAAGGGTTTCTGAATAGGTCAAGTTTTATACTTTTTATGCTACCTTCAAAACAAGTAAAGAACTTTGTGTAAGGTAAAGGAAGTAAAGCTTGTAAGTAAGACTTGGGGTACTAATAGTCAAAGTAGTGTGACCAAAGCATGCCTAAAGCATCTTTGCTATCCCATCTAGTTTAATCCTAGCTTGCTAAGCATGATACTTGCAAGTGTTAGCTCGCATTGTTCATGGTGGCTTGCTAGTATAATACTTGCAAGTGTTAGCTTGCCAATAGTAGCTTTCCTTGTGAAGTGCAGTGGTTGAAGTTTTCTTCTTCTTCTTGGTAGAACTCCTCCTCCTCGAAAGCTTGGTTGGTACTATCGTCTATAAATACATACGGAGTACACAATCACCAAACAATACTTAACTAGTCTAATTAGTATTCTAAAACACACATTTGATGATCTATTATCATCTTAGGAATCACAAGTTTCATTAACTAGTATCATTCTTTTTATTTTAGAAAATTAATTTCTACTCATTGAAATATTAACTAAGATTTAATATTCACCACTTAAAATATTGGATCATGTGGACACATGTCCTCACCACATATTCTAACATGTGGGAATGGGATTTAAAGGTTGGATCCATATTACTTTGGTTTAAGTTCATTATTTAATGATTTAAAGTGACTAGAAATGCCTATATAGCATTATTTTGGTACTAGTCCAAAGTCACTGCATGTAAACCTTAATATTATTACATATTTAGGTAGATATGATGATATGTGATTTTTGAGAGTTGGAATCAACTCAAAACCTATCTTGGTTGATTTTATAAAAATGTTGCAAGTTGCAAAAGCTTCTGTTTTGTTATTTTTACTAGGAGAGATCTATAACGCTAATTGAATTAAATCCAACAGGCTTGGACAGATCTTTTCAATACCTTTCAGGCAAAATTAGTTTCATGCAATTTGGATTTGTCAAACACTCTGAATTGATTTTCAAACTCAGAGATAGAACTAAGTTTAAACTAAAAAGAAAAATCCTAATTCAAACTAACTAGGTCGCGCGAGAAATGCTAACGGGCCGGCCCAGTGTCAATCCGCGGTGTGGGGCTCAACTGACAGGGGGGTCCACAAGTTAGTGGCTCATAACGCGCGAAGCGGTACGAGGCGATGTGGGCCATTAGATTAGAACTGAGATCTATGGCTGGGGATCGTCGTCGACGACGAACAGGTCGCTGGCGAGCTCGAACCCTAGCGGCTCAGTGAGGGTGCATAGGGGGCGTACCAGGGCTCTAGCGATGATGGCGAGGCGGGCAAACGAACTGGTGGTCGACGGCGAGCTTAGGGACGGTCGAGGAAGCTCCAGGGGTGGTCGCAATCAGCGGCGCCCGTCTCCTCCAGAGGCGGCCTGCTCCGGTGCAATTCCGGCGAGCTGCTGCTACCCTTGCTCTGGCTAATGGTGTGGGAAGGTCAGTGAGGTGAGGGGAGTGGAGTGGTGTGCTTCAAACGGCTGGGGGTGCCATCCTTTTATAGGCTCGACGGCGAGACCGAGAGGGATGGGCCGGCGACGGTGGCGACATGGCTATGGGCGGCTAGCGGCATGGCTGAGGGTGGTGATCGACAGGCGGTCTCCTGGCGGTGCTCTAGGAAGTGAATGCGGGCGTAGGGGCGGTGGTATGCGGTCGGGGTGAGCTGGCGCTCTGAGCGGCAGAGGCGGTAGTGTCCACAGCGAGCGATGGATGTGGTGCGTTGGGCGGCAAACGGGCGTGTCCGTCGTGTTCCCTGGGTCGTGGCGGAGCGGTAGGCGCGGGCTACCGTCGAGCGGCAGCTTGTGCACGCGTGCCGGGTGCGGCGCTCTAGCGCGTGCTCGGCATGGTGTGGTGGCACTGGGCGTGGGCTCTCCTCGGTGGTCCGCTGCTAGCCTTGGCTCGGGCAGGGGACAGAGGGTGGCGGTGAGGTCCTAGCTACCTCCTAGACATGGCGAGAGAGACGGAGGTGGTCTGCTGGGGCGAGTGCATGGTCGGCCGGCGAGGGGTGGCTCGGTATGGCATGGCTTTGCCAATAGGGGTGTAGGGGATGGGTGCTAATGGCATGGTTAGACTCAGGGGGGACAAAGGGATTAAATGTAGATCATTTGGGGGTAAAACCCTTTCAAAACAGTGAGATAGGATTAGGGTGTAAATCATGCATGCCAAGTGTGTGATGAAATGGCCGCATGAGATTTAGTTTTGAATTTTGAAAAGATTTTTGGTGGGTTTGCTAGGCATAAGCTTGAGACTCTGTGGGTGCTTGGGTTTTGAAAATTGAGCTTGTTTGAGTGGTTTTTGAAATAATGGGATCTTCCCATATGAATTAGATTCAATTTTAAACTGTCATTTAAAATTAGCATTTGAAAGATTTTTGCAGATCACAAAGTGGGCCTTGGTACCTCATTATGTGTACTATCAAGGGGTGCAAAGATCCACACATGTTTCTGTTAAGTTTTGAGTACTAGGAATAGCCAAAGTAGGCATGAGAGTTAATTTGGCCAAAATGACCATTCACTTCAAATATTCATTTTGAGTTGTTCTTCTTTGGAAAAAGTTTGGGAATGTCTTAGATGATGTTTATTTCACCTAAGAAACATTTTACAAGGAATTAATCATAGAACCATGGCAATTCAAATCAATTCCTAAATTAAATGCACATACACATAAGTGCTTTCATTTTTACTTTGGAAAAGTTTTTGTTAACCCTAAATTTGATGATTTGGATCTTGATAAGCTTGGATTAAAGTTTTGGGATGTTACAATTAGCACCCCTCATTAGTGAATACCTTCAACTTTAGTGGCTAGTGCTAAGTATAAAAGTTGATCACTGTAGATGTGAATACTTGGTGAAAATGATTATGAAAACCTTGGAATGATGATTTCTATTGAAATGTTTTGACATGATGATGATGAAAATGTTGAGGCATGAGCCTTGGCCCTTTATAAAAACTGATGGTTGGGTTCGAATGCGATACCGTTACAATTTTACCGTACAACCACAATACCTGAATTGGGTAGGGCTTAACTGGAAGTTTATATGCCTTAGTATGGGTTCCCTCACGGAAAGAGGTTGAGCTGAGGCTACTTCGTGAATGTGAATATCCACCTATGCAGTGCCCAGGATGGCAGATGGCCATGGCTGGGAGGACAAGCTCATAGGGGAGGTGCCTATACTAGAGTGTGTAATTGAAATGTTATGATTTATTATCCGCATACTAAGTATGATGATTCAGGGTTATCCCTGACGGATGTATCGAATTTTGTGGTGAAAGTGTACCACCTCTGTAGAGTGTCAAACTATTCAAATAGCCGCGTCCGCGGTCATGGACAGTTGGAGTGGCCCTACTGTTATGTTGTCAGATGTGTTCAAAAAATGACTTGTGAATTGAACTATGACCTTGACTTGACCACAACAGGGTTGTGGACATGAAAAACTAGGTTCCCACTTGGGTGATGTAGAAAATTAAACTAGTTTTCTTTACTTCTGAACTCAGTATGAAATAAGCATGGATTTTTTTCAAATAAACCTAGAGCTTAAGATTCCTACTAGAACTACTTTACTTGTTAGTGATAGTTTGCGAGTACTTAAAGAGTACTCATGGCTTTGTCCCTAGCTATTCCCGTGGCCAGACTATGAGGAGGACTACCAGGAAGATGGACGGCGGGTGGTCTATGACAACTAGGATCATCTCCCATCGTCAGCATTGCTTGTGACCCTGAAGATGAAGCCCCTACTATGTTTACTTTCCGCTTCTTTGATTGTATTAAGACTGGATCATGAGATCCTTTATTTGTAAGACCGTTATTATGGTTTGTAATGGATGATGTACTATGGTACCAGTTCTGTTATGTATCGCAAAAATGGTAATCCTAGGTTTGCGATATATGGCATAATAGGCATCTAGGATTAAAAATCCGGGTTTGGACATGTATAATGAATGGCAAGGGGAAGAAGATCCAACCCAGTCAGAATATGTGGATCTAGAACGTGGTGGTGCAAAAAGCAATGATGGTGGCGATGATTAGACTGTTCTTTCATATTATGCAATGATACGATGAATAATGATTCGTATTTGTTTTATCTTTGTAGAATGTATGAGACATGATGACAATTTCCTGTTGGATTGTAATCCTAGACTAATTGTTTTCCCTGTCTAAATCTGATTAAGCTTAATTCAACAAGTGCAAACCTATGTAGAATAGGTTCACTTGGCGTGCAGCAGAAACATTGGTTCAGTACATTAATTAATTATCAACCACGGGACCAGTTTCATACAAAAGGGGCATATGCACCTCGTGTCAGTAGAGATGGGCGAGCACATTGTCTCGGTAGATAGGGCAGCTGGCGTTGGTCTCAAACCAAGTGAAGATGCACTTGCAGTGGTACAGATGGTTGCATCCCCGGAGACGCACTGTTGTGCGCTTCAACAGCGCCTGTATGCATATGCTGCAGTGGCCATCCTCCTTCTCAACCAAGTACCAACTGTCTTGAAGCGCCGACAAGTTGACGATGAGCCAGAGATTCAGGCTAAGGGTTAGGTCGAAGTGGAACCCGTCGACCCACATACACACCTCAAGCCAGAGCCGATGCAGAATGTCGTACGACATGATGATGTCCCACTCCTCCGCCGTGATTTGCAGGTTCTTCAGCAGCCATACACGGCCAAGAACCTTGCGCATAGTTCCCACGACCTTGCTCGCTCTTCGCAGCTTGCTGGGAGGCAGGCTGAGACGCAGGGTGTGGTTGCGACATGGTCCTCCTCCAGAGGGGCTAGGATGGAGCTCGTACGTCCTCGAGAAGAAGATCTTCAGGGTCATTGTGTATGGTATTGCCTCGTTAACTAACTGGAGCTCGATGACGGAGAAGTCGGTTGTGGCTACAGAGATGCGGCAGGCATGGAAGACATGGGGGCCAGACACGATGATGTGGTCATGTGAGGAGCGCTCCAGTTCCGTAGGCGCCGTCATTTGGGGATTTTTTGTGGGGTTATGGGCGGACGGGAGGGGGGACGGGAGGGGGGGGGGTAGTCGATGGTGCTGGCCTGGACAAGGGGGAAGAGGCCAGGGGAAATGGGTGATGGCTTGTTTGATTTGTAGGATAGGAAAATCGTAGGAATAGGAAAAATGTAGGATTGCATTGTCATGTTCACTCCAATCCTATAGGAATTCATATGCACCAAAATGTGTTTGATTCCACCATAGGAATCTAAAAAAGAGGTATGGGTGAATGTTTGATTTCCTACAAAAAGTAGTACTGTACAAAGAAATCCTTAGGAAAAAATCCTATCGGAATCAGTCCTACAAATCAAATAATCGTCATAGGAAAATTTCCTATAGGATTTAATCCTACAAAATTCCTAGGTAAATCCTTGGAATCAAATGGACCCTGATAGTGGACTACTCGAACAAAAGGCCGGGTCGCGCTACCTCGTTACTCCCCAACATCATCGCTGGCTCGTCCTCTCTTCATGGTTCTATTTAGGCTCGTCATAGTGCTAGTGGGAGTAATTTGGGTAGTACATAGTCCTACATGTATTGCCAACTAAGCATTTAGATGACACATCATGCAATTAAATGATGAGAGAGAGCCTTGGGGTAACTAGCTATGTTACCATAAGGGCGTCTCCAATGTGAAAATAAGGTCGGATATAACACAACTGTGGTCAATCTTAGTGGAATTTAAACATTGTAGCACTCGGCCTTAAGCTAAGAAACCTTTCGGTCAACCATACCAGTATGACCCAGCCATAAGAACTAGAAAATCATTATTTCTCTCTACTCACTATATAGTGCGCTTGCGGTAGAATTTCAAGACAAAATGAGTCTATATTGCAATAAATGAGACTTTGCATGATACCACACCTATGTTACTTTCCACTGTGGAGGTAGTAACTTATTTTATTTTATTTTGCAAAAATGGAGGTAGTAACTTAGACTAGTAACATATGCATGTTACTACTCTAAGTTACTCCCCACCATGACCAGCAAAAATATAGTAACTTCCATATGTTACTGTCTTCATAGTGGGTGATAACATGTGTGTGGTGTCATGCAAGACCTAATTAATTAGGTTCTAGACTCATATAAATGTGTGATGTTATGGTAATACCTCCCTCTCTTTCATCACTAAGTATCATGTCATGTCACCAATTTGCTTAATTGGCGTTGCATGTACATGCAAGTTACTACTCCCACGTGACGAGAGGGATGGTTGTTGTCTCTGCGTTAAATAGAGGAAGGGTTATTGAGCTGGACAGGGAAGACCAATATTTTGACATATCCTTGATTTTTTGTGGCATCATCTGTGTAGCATAGGCACCAGTGCCGGATGGATGAGAAGTGGTTTGGGCACCGATATTTCCATACACTATGGAGGGCCACCCAAGTTCTACAGATTTTTAAGATTTTTATCTAAAAGAGACCAACTATGTAGATGCACTGGCTGGTGGTACTTCCCCTTGCTATCGGTAAAAGAGAGAAACTATGTGGATGCGATGATGATTCAATTTGTACATAACATAACTAGTATAGGTACAACACAACCACGGTAGAAACTAAACCATACTCTAGATAGAATCAGCACACACATAGACACCCAAATATCATCCGGTTCTTTTTTGTCAAGAACCTATGTAGCCTCTGCCCGTGCGGGCACGTCGTCTGGTGTTCTATGAACTCGAGGAAGCTGCCAGCCATGTCACAACCTTTGTTGCTACACTTGAGCTTCATTCCCGAGGACATTTGATCCATGGTAGTGGTTGGTACGAAGATGCCTCCGTATTCAAATCCTAGGCACTGGCCATCAGACAATTTTCAAACACATTGTGCGCAAGCAATGTGCGCTGCGTCCTTGCCAAAGCACTGGTCATGCAAGGAAAAGAGATTTAGCCCAAAGGCAAGAGTTGTATCGAACCAGTGTGGAAAACATCATGAAGAAATAAGTAGTAATAACCATTTACACGGGATGACGGACAATTTGAGAACACAGCCTGTAGCTGAAGACCTATGTCATTGCACTCATGTCAATCATAGCTTCAAACCTCTCATCCGCCATAGAGCCGCCTTCTTCAACTACGGCGGATCTGAGAGGGATTTTGACACTGAGCGAGAGATCAGAGGGAGGAGCGCAGATCTGAGGGGGTTGATGTGAGCGAGCGAGAGAGACCGGTACAATAGTTAAATACTAGGAGTAGTAGACTCCTCATCTCACTCTAGACAATATCGTCCGTCCATCCAAATTCAACGGCCATGAACCGATACCTTATCTCTTTGGCAAGAGACCTGCGCGGAAAAAACTAGGGAAGCGTTGTGTTCCTCGATTAATTATCTCCCTCTGACCCGGTGTACACGTCGCTTTGATGACCTAGGGCTACGTGGAAGACTAAATACTGTACTCCAGTACTACTCGGGGATGGAGGTACTAGTACTACTACTCTACCTCTGTTTGGGATGAGAGTATGAGACTAGCCCCAATGGGGGTATCAGGTGGTACGTACTATATCATGCATTAGGCCTTTCACAATGGGGTGTAACTTAGCACGTTACCATAGGAGTTATAAATACCTAATAGACAACCTCTCCAATGCATTGTATTTTAGAGGTTGTATCTTAATTTAATATTTTTCTCTCATGCATGCATTTTATTGGGAAAGGAACTCTTTTTGCCTATAATTACGTGCAAGGGGTGTATCTTAGCTACTAATAGTATGTACTAAGATACAAAAACACCCTCTCTCCTCCTTAATTGACATGCCACAAAAGCATTTTGCCTAGTATGTCGCGCTAAGAGACTACCCCATTATCAAAGACCTTATTACATGCATGGAAAATGCTTATGTGTCATGGAAATTAATGATGAAAAAGATTGTGTTGGTATCACTGAAAAATAATTATAATTTTGAGCCACGTCCATAGAGTATAGGGTTTATAATTGGTTCATGTACCTTGTGTCATCTAGAAATCAACCTACTACTACTAGCTACCTATTACTTGTTATTCTTGAGAGCAATGACGAAGAAGATTCTAGAATTATTGAGAAGTGCGTTCTGAGGTTTGTGCATAGCGTTCACTGTGCTAAAGACTATCAATGGAATATTCTATATGGTAGCATGGATAGAAGATACAGCGGTTTGCAATGTTGGGATTTGCCAGACTTGATCGATTTTTCAAAGTTCAAAGTACTGCGTACACAATATAGTGTGGTAAGATTATATAATATAGGTAAAGCTCAAAAAAATATGAATATGCGAGTCTCACGTGCCGGAGTACTTCTATGTAGTGACTAGTAAGTTGCATGTGTCGTGCACGTGAAACTCGGATAATAGACGTATGACATATCATGGGTACTATTCAACATGGTGGTTCTAGAACATGGTGGAGTTTGCTCTAGGTACTATTCAACACGAATCCAGCTGCTCTAAACCATTGGATCTAACAGCCCAACGATAAGGATTGGTGCTATGGATCATTCATATTCAAAACTCCTCCATTATAGTGGTAGAGAGAATACAGCCTACTGTGCTATTAAATATTTGTTGTGGTGACATGATGGTTCTAAAACATGCATGGTGGAGTTTGATCTAGGTACTATTCAACACGAATCCAGCTAATCTGAACCATTGGATCTAACAATCCAATGGTCAGGATTGGTGCTATGGATCCAATTCAAAACAGCTCCATTATAGTAGAAGAGATAATATGACATATTGTACTTCTATAGTTCTATCACGTGCCGGAGCACTAAGGCATGTGCAACTTATTACTACTGTATATTGGAGTACATACTCCAGGAATTTAGCAGACTCGTTCCTCGAGCTGCTAGCTACTCGCCACCTCTGTTTCGAGAGTGTATAGTACTACTACTCCTACTATTTGATTAGACTGCGGCCAGCTGAAAGTACGGCCGCTACAAGTACCGATATGACATTTCTATTGTGAGTTAATGCCCCGGACAACCACCGACTGTGAAAAAGCTCACGCGCTAGCAAGCTGTCGCTCTGCATACTCCTTGGAGCATCTAAAAAAGTACTCCTTGGAGAAATGATGGGTCAAATAAAAACACCGAAAAGAGGTCCCCTAGTGGTGGGAGTAAAACTGAGTAACACCGCTAGTAGTACTACTAGTACTATACTTTCTCCTTCATTCTACTCTCTGGCAAAATTTCTTTCTTCCACCAAAGGCAGGTTACCCTCACAAATACTTGAAGGAATCCTGGTGGATTGGCTACGTCGTCCTCAGAGGTGTGCTTTGGCTCGAGGCCAGGCCATGGAACAGTTCATCCGGCGGGAACATGCCGCCATTGGAGTCGTCGTTGGAGACACCTCTGTAGAGCGCATGGTCGCCTGCAGTAAATGTGCGTTGGCCCTGCTAGTCGACGACGCCATTTTGGGCCCCCTCGAGGCCACCGATCCTGTGCTGGCCGCCTCACGGAGGCGTCAACACAGCAGGCGAACAAAAGTGGACCTCTACAACAAAGCACAGGTCCCGGTGTGCCTCCCTTTCGATTGTGACAGAGCTACGTTCGGGCAAGCGCTCTGGCTCGACATCAATCGTGGCCAAGTTAAGCCCGTGCGAGACAGCGGCCAATCCTTCCGTCGGGAACCTGCAGCAAGCGATAATGTGACCGGGGCAAACAACTCGGGTTGGCGCCAGCTTGCCATGGGCCTGGCCGACGCCATCCTGGGTCCCCTTGAGCCTATCGATCCTATGCTGGCCCTTGCTTACGATCAGGACATGCTCGAGTTCGAGCTCGCGCGCGAGGAACCTGCGGCCAGTGATCATGTGACTGGGGAAGACAACTCGGGTGGGCGCCAGGTCGCCGTTGCGGTGGCAGACGATGCTATCCTGGGTCCCCTCGAGCCTATCGATCCTATGTTGGCCCTTTCTCACCATCAGGACATGCTCAAGTTTGAGCTCGAGCGCGAGGAACCTGCGGCCGACGAAGGTGTGGCTGGGGGAATCGACTCGATATAGGGGTAGTGTGCTCCTCTACTCGTTCTGAGAAATCTCGTCCCTTCCCCATGATCAACACGCAGGTGCGCGCTATGTTTCATGTGTGAAGCAAACAGTAGTAGCAAGAGTATGGCTCAGCTGCTCGGTTGAAATTGAGTCGGACCCGACAGCCTTTCCAAGATAAATTTTAGGGGCCGTTGTGCCAATTGTATGGACTTGGATGTAATTTTCTATTTTTTGATGTGACCTTTTAATTCCACCGAACATGTTGACTGAAGCATGATGCACTTTTGGGAGAAATTAGCTACTCCGTCCGACGCAAATTAGTTGACTTAGATTTGTCTATATTCGAATGTATCTACACTTGTTTTAGTGTTAGATACATCCGAATCTAGATAAAACCAAGTCAACTAATTTGGGTCAGAGGGGGTATAAAATTAAGCTTGAAAAATATAACATGTAATTTATCGAACCAATTCATGTTAGTACTAGTATTAAACTAGTAAGTTGCACGTGCCCTGCACGTGAGACTCAGATAATAGACGTCTGACATATCATCACAATATAAAATTATAATAGGTAAAGCAGAAAAATATAAATTTTATCAACATCTATAATATATTGGTGTATATTTGGTTCTCGTACTTTGTATATCATGTAGAGTGAACGATTATTAGCTAATCTAAAACTTCAAAATTTGATAACATGGTCTAGAGAAATGAGGGAGAAGATTCTACAATGATGGAGAAGTGTTTTGAGGTTCCCATGTTTCCGTACAAAGCGAACCACCCATGATTTACTTGTGATTCCTAGGTTTTTTGAGTTTTCAAGGTTCGTAGAGGAATTAACCCACTTAAATTACACACTGTCTCCGATTCAAATTAATGTTCTCAGATTGGTCTTGATTCAGGTATATGTATCTAGCACCCAAACATGACTTGATACATTTGAATCTAGATGAATCTATGACCATTAATTTGAATCTATTGAAATTATGTCAAATTATTTCCAACCACATATGAGCTGCCAATTGCTCTTTAAATTCCATAAAAATCTTTTGAATTTTCCCGCCACACATACAATATATGGAGAACACGACCGAGATTTTTCAAAGATTCAACTTCTTTCTAGACTTTGCATGCCTGCAAAGTTGACCCTGCCTTGAAAAAGGAGAGATAAATAGGCCAAAAAATAGGGGGACTCATGCATGGCGTCCTTTTGCTTGTATTACCTGCCATGAAAAATAATAAACATGAGTTTTTTACAACTTTTGAAAAAAGCCGCTTCCCAAAAATGGCCTACCATGTATAAGTATGAACAAGTTTCAGGATGAGCGACCAAGCAAGGTCACGGAAATATCCATGTTTATGGGAATTTTTTAGTAGTACTACAAGAAAGTAGATGTGCGCACCTTGGTGTTGGTAAACAGCTTTTCCAATGCGAGTTCCCAAATACTAGGAAAAGTAACAACTCCAATTTTCTAAGGATGGAAATAGTTTTTTTGTAAAGAAAAGTACTCCACTTCCGTACTAGTACAACTCGAAAAGGGAGGCGGCTTCTTCCAAAAAAAAGGAGGCAGCGCGAGAGCAGCGTAAGGAGGAGTCGGAAGGTGGTGCGATATCAGAGCAAAGCTATGATGGGCTGCTAACACGAGGTACACTCCACTAGTAGTAAATATATGGACCTACTAGTAGTAATATGCATGCCAACAAGTTGTGTTTTCTCTCTCCTTGCTGGCTCTCACCATCCATCCTACATCGATCTCTTCTCTACAGCCGCGGGTGCACAGTCCGGCTTGTCTCTTCCTCGTCCACAGAGTGGCGCTACGCACGTGTGACTTGGTACGGCACACCGATCTACTTCCAGCAATCGCCCCCCCCCCCCCCCCGAAATTCAAGCCATCTACTGGATTAATAATCATATACACCAATACAAAAAGTCTCCAAAGTAATAATAATAATTACAAAAAGGTCCTCATACCACATTGCGACGACTACAAACCCTAGTGCGCTAATTGGAGTGTCTCGCTCCTTCAGGACCTACGGTACCCAGGTTCCAAAAAATAAATAAAGAATACCACTGCCCCAATTTTTAGACTAAGTGTACCATGCTTTCTTACAATTCCCAAGTTTTACGATTTTTCAAGCGGACATAGAAATATTTTTCATTTTATTCATGTTTAATCTTCTTGCTTTTTGATGAGGTTGTTGCATGTAATTCTAGTTGTTCTATAGTTCAAATGTTAGATATTGTACATGTTGGTATAAAGCCGGCAATAGATGACGTGTCACTTTGTTATACCTAACACTCGGTTATACTATTGAACTAGCTCTCACACACTTGTAGAATATTAATTTAGACCTCATTCGATAAATCGACGGAAAGTCATCTGAGTGGGTGAAATTAGCTAGAAAATTAAGCTTAAAAAATATAACATGTAATTTATCAAACCACTTTATGTACTATAGTAAATAAATGACACATGCTATGAACTCTAAGCCATATTGATCGCACTTCCGTCCAAAAAATACTTTTACTTCTTTACCATGCATGCTAACATGCACCGACCTGGCTAGACCAAAATATGGGCACACGGTCATTATCTTGATTGAGACAGGGTATGTCCATGACCTTGGTCATTTGGCTTGAAACCAAAGAAAGTTCATACATATTAGTACATGATATAGTAGGCAATACCAGAAGTGTGAGTTTTTCAAGTACTTTTACTGGTAGAAAAATAAGAAAGAATGGCCCCACCAAATTTTCGTACAAAGTGGATAATTCTTTCTTACTTATCCCAAGTTTAAGTATTTTTCAAACTTCCAAGCTAATGGTCCACGTGCACTTAAATGCATGACTCTAAGTCGATTAAACGAAATTAGGTCAAACTTGAATACATGTGAGCGCGATGGGTTATTACTCTTGAAAATATCTAAAATTCTTTTGAAGGTACCTAGGCAACCAATATATCATGGGCCAAAAATAGTTTTCAGAAATGCCATTACTGATTAGTATTTGCATACCGTCAAATTTGACCACGTATGGAAAACATTCAAACAAAATAAAGTGTAAAACAAAAACATGAGACTCCATTACGATTGCAGTACTTTTGCTAGTAGTATTATAATTACCAAGAAAAATGATAAACATGATATTCGACAACCTTAGGAAAAACGGATTCACATTATAGCCCACCATGATGTAACATTATTAATTCTTGATTTTCAGCACGAAGGACCAATAAGGTCATGGCCTTATATATCGATGTATACCCTAGCTACACGTTTACATGGGATTCTGACATCGGGTAGATGGGTGCATATTGGCCTAGTAATCAATGTTGCCCGTGGGAGTTTCGAACAATTAGGAAAAAAACTTTTTTCACTTTTCCAACTAATTATGGGGATGTTTTGTACTAGCAGTAAAGAAAATCAGAAGAATGTGGTACTAAATGCGAGAAGCGCGCCATGTTTCCGGACATAGCAAACCATCCATATTTTACTTGTGATTCCTAGGTTCTTTGAGTTTTCAAGGTTCATAGATAAATTAACCCAAGTAAATTACACTACTGTATCCGATTCAAATTAATATTCTCAGATTTGTATAGATTCGGATATATGTATCTAGCACGGAAACATGAGTAGATACATTTGAATCTGGATGAATCTATTAACATTAATATGGATCGATCAAAGTCTGTCGAAATTAAGTCAAATTATGTTCAACCACATGTGAGCGGCCAATTGTTCTTTAAATTTCACAAAAATATTTTGAAGTTCCCACTAGACAGCCAATATATCGAGAACACGACCGGGAATTTTCAAAGATTCAACTTCTTTCTAGACTTTCCATGCTGGCAAAGTTGACCTTGCTTTGGAAAAAGAGAGAGAAATAGGGAACAAAAACTGGGGGACTCATGCATGGCGTCCTTTTTATTGTATTGCCTACCATGAAAAATAATAAACATGAGTTTTCACAACTTTTGAAGAAACCCGCTTCACAAAAATGGCCTACCATGTATAAGTATGAATAGGTTTCAGGACGAGCGACCAAGCAACGTCATGGACATATCCACATCATAGATTATGGTAATTTGGTAGTACTACAAGAAAGTAGATGTGTGCATCTTGGCATTGGTAAACAAATTTGCCAATGCGATTTTAAATACTAGGAAAAGTAACAACTCTACTAAGCGATGGAAATATATTTTCTATAAAGCAAAGTACTCCACTTAATTATGTACTTCTACTCTAAAAGGTAGGCAACACGAGAGCAGCGAGAGGACTGCCCTGCATGTGAAACTCGGATAATAGACATATGACATATCATCATTATATAAAATTATAATAGGTAAAGCACAAAAAATTAAAAATTTGATCAACATACATAAAGTATGGGTGTATATTTGGTTCTTGTACTTTATATCATCATGTAGAAGTCAAAGATTATTAGCTACCTAAAACACTTGATTTTTTTGGTAATATGGTCTAGAGAAACGAGGGAGAAGATTCTAGTATGATGGAGAAATTTATGCATAGCATTCATTATGCTGAAGACTATCTATACAATTTTCTAGCTGCTATAATGGAAAAGAAGATCCAACGGTTGGAAATATTTGGATTCACGAGTATTGAGATCAAACGGTCGGCAGTCAAAGTTATTCGTACAATCTTATCTTACCAAGTACTATATAGTGTACGAATACAAATAACTTTGAATATTGACAGTTGGATCAAGACTCGCGAATCCGAACGACATTTCCAGCCGTTCGATCGTCTTTTCCATTGTAGCATCTAGAAGATTCTATTGATAGTCTTTAGCATATTTAATGCTATGCACAAACCTCAAAACACACTTCTCCATCATACAAGAATCTTATCACTCGTTTCTCTAGACTAATGTTACTACCAAAAATTTCAAGTGTTAGGTAGCTAATAATGTTTGACTTCTACACATGACGATACAAAGTAGAAGAACCAAATATAAACCCATACTTTATATATGTTGATCAAATTTATATATTTTTGCTTTACCTATTATAATTTTATATAGTGATGATATGTCAGATGTCTCTTATCTGATTTGTCTCCGATTGAAATTAATGTTCTCAGATTTTTCTAGATTCGAGTATATGTATCTAGCACAGAAACATGACTAGATACATTTGAATCTAGATGAATCTATGAACATTAATATGGATTAGAGGGAGTCTGTAGAAATTATGTCAAATTATTTTGAACCACATGTGAGCTGCCAATTGCTCTTTAAATTCCACAAAAATCTTTTGATGTTTCCCACCAGACAACCAATATGTGGAGAACACGATCGAGAGTTTTCAAAGATTCAACTTCTTTCTAGACTTTGCATGCCGACAAAGTTAACCCTGCTTTGAAAAACGAGAGAGAAGTAGGCCAAAAAAACAGGGGGACTCATGGATGGCATCCTTTTGCTTGTATTACCTGCCATGAAAAATAATAAACATGAGTTTTTCACAACTTTTGAAAAAAACCGCTTCACAAAAATGGCCTACCATGTATAAGTATGAACAGGTTTCAAGACAAGCGACCAAGCAAGGTCACAGACATATCCATGTTTATGGGAATTTTTTAGTCGTACTACAGGAAAGTAGATGTGCGCATCTTCGCATTGGTAAACAGCTTTGCCAATGGGAGTTCCCAAATACAACGAAAAGTAACAACTCCAATTTTCTAAGCGATGGAAATATTTTTTCGGTAAAGCAAAATACCCCACTTCCATACTAGTACTTCTTGAAAAGGGAGGCGACTCCTTCCAAAAAAAAGGAGGCGGCGCGAGAGCAGCGGGAGGAGTCGGAAGGTGGTGCGATGTCAGAGCAAAGCTATGATAGGCTGCTAACACGAGGTACACTCCACTAGTAGTAAATATATGGACCTACTAGTAGTAATATGCATGCAAAACAAGTTGTGTTTTCTCTCTCCTTCGCAGGCTCTCACCATCCATCCTCCATCGATCTCTTATCTATAGCCGCGGGTGCACAGTCCGGCTTGTCTCTTCCTCATCCACAGCGTGGCGCTGCGCACGTGTGATTTGGTACGACACATCGATCTACTTCCAGCAACCGTTTTCCCTCCGAAATTCAAGCCATCTACTGGATTAATAATCATCTACACCAATACAAAAAGTCTCAATAGTAATAATAATAATTACAAAAAGGTCCTTAAACCACATTGCGATGACTACAAACCCTAGTGCGCTAATTGGAGTGTCTTTCTCCTTCAGGACCTATGGTACCCAGGTTCCAAAAAATAAATAAAGAATGCCACTGCCCTAATTTTCAGACTAAGTGTACCATGCTTTCGTACAATTCCCAAGTTTTAGGATTTTTCAAGCGGGCATAGAAATTTTTTTCATTTTATTCATGTTTAATCTTCTTGCTTTTTCATGAGGTTGCTGCATGTAATGCTAGTTGTTCTATAGTTCAAATGTTAGGTATTGTACATGCTGGTATGAAGCCGGCAATAGATGACGTGACACTTTGTTATACCTAACACTTGGTTATACTATTGAACTAGCTCTCACGCACTTGTAGAATATTAATTTAGACCTAATTCAACAAATCGACGAAAAGTCGTTTGAGTGGGTGAAATTAGGTAGAAAATTAAGCTTGAAAAATATAACATGTAATTTATCCAACCACTTTATGTACTATAGTAAACAAATAGCACATGCTATGAACTCTAAGCCATATTGATCGCACTTCCGTCCAAAAAATACTTTTACTTTTTTACCATGCATGCTAACATGCATCGTCCTAGCTAGACCAAAATATGGCCACACGGTCATTATCTTGATGAAGACAGGGTATGTCCATAAACTTGGTCATTTGGCTTGAAACCCAAGAAAGTTCATACATAGTAGTACATGATATAGTAGGCAATACTAGAAGTGTGAGTTTTTCAAGTACTTTTACTGGTAGAAAAATAAGAAAGAATAGCCCCACCAAATTTTCGTATAAAGTGGACAATTCTTTCTTATAGTTCCCAAGTTTAAGTATTTTTCAAACTTCCAAGCTAAAGCTCCACGTGCACTTAAATGCATGACTCTAAGTCGATTAAACGAAATTAGGTCAAACTTGAATACATGTGAGCGCGATAGATTATTACTCTTGAAAATATCGAAAATTCTTTTGAAGGTACCCATGTAGCCAATATATCATGGGCCAACAATAGTTTTGAGAAATGCCATTACTGATTAGTATTTGCATACCGACAAATTTGACTGCGTATGGAAAACATTCAAACAAAATAAAGCGTAAAACAAAAACATGAGACTTCATTACGATTGGGGTTCTTTTGCTAGTAGTATTATTAATTGCCAAGAAAAATGATAAACATGAGATTCGACAACCTTAGGGAAAATGGATTCACATTATAACCCACCATGATGTGACATTATTAATTCTTAGTTTTCAGCAGGAACGACCAACAAGGTCATGGCCTTCTATATCGATGTATACCCTAGCTACACTTTTACATAGGGTTCTGACATCGAGTAGATGGGTGCGTCTTGGCCTAGTAATCAATGTTGCCCGTGGGAGTTTCGAACAATTAGGAAAAAAACTTTTTTCACTTTTCCAACTAATTATGGGGATGTTTTGTACTAGCAGTAAAGAAAATCAGAAGAATGTGGCACTGAATGCGAGAAGCACACCATGTTTCCGGACATAGCGAACCATCCATGTTTTACTTGCGATTCCTAGGTTCTTTGAGGTTTCAAGGTTCGTAGATAAATTAACCCAATTAAGGTACACTACTATATCCAATTCAAATTAATATTCTTACATTTTTCTCGACTCGGATATATGTATCTAGCACAAAAACATGACTAGATACATTTGAATCTAGATGAATCTATGAACATTAATATGGATCGGAGGGAGTTGATGACCCACAAGTATAGGGGGTGTATCTCGGTATTTTCAATAAGTAAGAGTGTCAAACCCAACGAGGAGCAGAAGGTGCTGGCTAGTGGTATGGATCAAGAATTCTCTGCAAATACATAGCAAACGGATTTTTAGGTTTTTTTGATAAAGCAAGTAAACAAAGTACGAGTAAATAAAAGAGAATAAGAATAAATGCAGCAAGTGGCCCAATCCTTTATGCAGCAAAGGACAAGCCGGTTCTATTACTTAAGATGACCAAACGTTCTCGAGGACACACGAGAAGACTGTCAAGTGCTTTCGCTTCATATAGTTGATTAGTCTTCTTTAGCTTGCTAAGTGTTGTGTGGGTGATCCTATGCTAATGTACCAACCTTCCTAGGACTAATACATGCTTGTGATTATTCCCTTTGCAAACATCCGTAAATACAAGAAAGTTATTAAGGTAGAAACCTAACCACAGCTTTAAACTCTAAGACCCTGACGTCCCTTGTGCAATGGTTTCCTAATGGGGGTTCAAGTTTCTATCACTCTGGCAACCCCTACGATTAGTAGCCAAATACACAATGCATTCCCCTAGGCCCATATAGGTGAAGTGTCATGTAGTCAACATTCACATGACACCACTAGAAGAAGTACACCACAACTTAAATATCAAACCATTGAATCGTTCTCAACACAATTCCACTACTAACAACATGACTTCTCCCATGTCCTCAAGAACAAAACGAACTACTCACAAGACATCATATGGATCATGATCAGCTATGTAATAATGATGTATAACAATCTGAACATAAACAATAATTCAATGGTTCCACTCAATAGCATCAACTACAAAGAGTAATCAACACCGGGAAAGTTTCCCCTAAGAACTATGCAAGATTCAACCCAATTGTTACAGCGGTATGGAGATGGTGATGATGGTGTTGATGATGATGATGGTGGTGATGATGATGATGATCCCGATGAAGTCTAGCTTGATGGTGGTGTTGATGGCGACGAGCTCCCCTCTCCGGGAAAGAATTCCCCCGGCAGAAATCTGTCTGCTGGAGAGATCTTTCTCTCTCGGTGTTTTCCGCCCCGTAGAGGCGGCGGAATCTTTCTATGGTCGCTCCCCGAGTCTTAGGGTTTCAGGAGGATAATATACGCCAGAGGAGAGAGCTAGAGGTGGGCCAGGGAAGCCACACCACCTGGTGGCGCGGCCTAGGGTGGCCCGTGCCAGGGGCTGGTGTGGGCCCCCTATGGCCCATCTCCACTCCTCCTTCTGGCATCCTTCGTCTTCTGGAAAAATAGGATTTTTCGTATATTTTCCCGGATTTTCTGATCTTCGCAAATTTTGCCTCCAAACAGCACCTTTCCATCAGAATCCTGACTGCAACGGTCCATGCTCCAAAAGTCATCAACCATGCAAAAACAGATGAAATAACATAAGTACCATCTCTTAATATGAAATATATCAATGAATAACAGTAAATTATGACATATAATAGTGATGCAAAATGGAAAATAATTCAACAAGGAAATCGAATAAAGAAGCAAATGCAAGAGTGGCAAAATCTATCTAAACAGACCAGCAGGTAAAGATCAATTTTTTCGAAAATCTTATGTTGCTCAAATCAAAAAGTGCAAAACTAACAAAAGTTAAACAACAACCTGGGGCAGAAGAACAAAAAATTACAGCTCAACCCTAAGTATAGAGATCTCTCACGATTTTTTATGGTGAAGCACAAAAATCTGTTTCGGGATAGCAACTTCCTCAAATCTTACTTCTCTCTCATTAGAGGTTGAATCTTGACTCAAAAACCAAACAAAAGGGATAAGGATAGGTTATTACCGAAGTAATAACTTCCAAGACTCAAAGAAGCAAACACAAACTGAAAGCAAAAATAAACTTGTTTGTCTCCCAAAAAGCTCTTTCTTTATAGCCATTAAGATGGGCAAGATAATTTTGATGATGCTCACTTAGGAATATGAATTGAAGTGAAAGAGAGCATTAAGAAGCAAAAATACACATGTTTAAGTCTAACCCACTTCCTATGCAAGGGAATTTTATAAACAAACAAGTTGTTGAAACCATAGGCTACTAGCATAGGAAGGCAAAAGAAGTGCAACATAAAAACTTTCAGCATAAAACGAGGAAACTTGATATTATTGAAATACATAAGAACACTTTTCCCTCTCTCATAGTAACTTTCAGTATCATGCATAAACTTAACAATATAGCTATCACAAGGACTATCGTGGCAATGATCACTTATTATAACAGAAAACACAGGGATACTAGCTCTCATAACACTACTTTGTGAAATAATATAGAGGTATCCTTACAAAGGATAGTGTGTCCCTCTTCTACATATTTAGTAACAAAGTCTTTCACATTTGCTATTATAGGTTCATCATCCATTTGTTTATCAGGTTCAACAGCTTTATTTGTATTTTCATTAACCATACTAGCTATCATAGAATGTTCCTTTATCTTAACTAAGAAAGGCATTTTATCAATGTAAGGTTCAGGTAACACATGATTAGCAGTATAAACTTCAGTATTTATTGCAGGAACACTCTTAGCCATATCTTTATAAGGTTCATGATACTTCTTCCACTTCTTTTTAGGCACTTCAATGTAGGAAGCAAAAGCCTTAAAATAAGAAGCAATAGCTTGAGAGTCTAGAGCATAAGCATTTTCAATGTTTTGAAAGTCATCAGTTCCCATAAAAGATTCAATGCATTCGTAATCATAATTTATACCTTCTACCTTTGTCATTCTCCCAAGCTTCAACATTGTCTTGAATACGGTCTAGAAGATCCCATTTAGCTTCTTCTTCCATACGAGTGAATGATCCAGCCCAAGAAGCATCCAATTAATCCTTATCATGTAGAGGGAGCCTTGCATAAAAGTTATTGATAATAATATTGTTGGAGAGCTCATGAATGGGACATTTGAGCATAAGTAACTTCAATCTCCCCCAAGCTTGAGATGTACTCTCTCCATCAAGTTCTGATCTTTATGAATCTCACTAGGAGGATAAAACTTTGAATAAAAGAGAGGTACTATTTCCTCCATTTCAAGATCTTGACCATTCTTCAGGAGCTTATACCATTCCTCAGCTATTCCTTTTAGTGATAATGAGAATAACTTCTTCTTAACTTGATCTGTAGTAATACCTGCACACTTGAACAACCCGCATAATTCGTGTATAAAGAGTAAATGATCACCGGGATGGACAGTTCCATCCCCAACATAGTAGTTATCCATAACATGATCAATAATTCTTGTAGGTATTTTAAAAGCATCATTCTCAGCAGGTGGTGGTTCATCTACTGCCTTAGCAGTGGTAGTAGCATTACCAAATAAGAAACTCAGCGAATTATCCATAACAAAAATAAAGCAACTAACAGAAGTAAACAATACTAATAGTAGAAGTTTCCTTTACTAGTTCCACTCTCCAATAGCGCTTCACTCGCCGACAACTGCGCCAGAAAATAGTCTTCATGACCCACAAGTATAGGGGGTGTATCGCAGTATTTTCGATAAGTAAGAGTGTCGAACCGAACGAGGAGAAGAAGGTGCTGGCTAGTGGTATGGATCAGAAATTCTTTGCAAATACTTAGCAAACAAATTTTAGGGGTTTTTTTGATAAAGCAAGTAAACAAAGTACGAGTTAATAAAAGAGAATAAGAATAAATGCAGCAAGTGGCCCAAACCTTTATGCAGCAAAGGACAAGCCGGTTGTATTACTTAAGATGACCAAACGTTCTCGAGGACACACGGGAAGACTGTCAAGTGCTTTCGCTTCATATAGTTGATTAATCTTCTTTAGCTTGCTAAGTGTTGTGTGGGTGAACCTGTGCTAATGTATCGACCTTCCTAGGACTAATACATACTTGTGATTATACCCCTTGCAAACATCCATAAGTACAAGAAAGTAATTAAGGTATAAACCTAACCACAGCTTTAAACTCTAAGACCACAATGTCCCTTGTGCAATGGTTTCCTAACGGGGGTTCAGGTTTCTATCACTCCAGCAACCCCTACGATTAGTAGCCAAATACACAATGCATTCCCCTAAGCCCATATAGGTGAAGTGTCATGTAGTCGACGTTCACATGACACCACTAGAAGAAGTAGACCACAACATAAATATCAAACCATTGAATCTTTCTCAACACAATTCCACTACTAACAACATGACTTCTCCCATGTTCTCAAGAACAAAACGAACTACTCATAAGACATCATATGGATCATGATCAGAGATGGAATAATGATGTATAATAATTTGAACATAAACAATAATTCAATGGTTCCACTCAATAGCATCAACTACAAAGAGTAATCAACACTAGGAATGTTTCCCCTAAGAACTATGCAAGATTCAACCCAATTGTTACAGTGGTATGGAGATGGTGATGATGATGGTGATGATGATGTCCAGCTTGATGGTGGTGTTGATGGCGATGATCTCCCCTCTCCGGGAAGGAATTCCCTCGGCAGAAATCTGTCTGCCAGAGAGATCTTTCTCTCTTGGTATTTTCCGCCCCGCAGAGGTGGCGGAATCTTTATGTGGTCGCTCCCCGAGTCTTAGGGTTTCGGGAGGATAATATACGCCAGAGGGGAGAGCCAGAGATGGGCTAGGGCGGCCACACCACCTGGTGGCGCAGCCCAGGGTGACCCGCGCCAGGGGGTGGTGTGGGCCCCCTATGGCCGATCTCTACTCCTCCTTCTGGCATCCTTTGTCTTCTGGAAAAATAGCATTTTTCGTATATTTCCCCGGATTTTCTAATCTTCGTGAATTTTGCTTCCAAACATCACCTTTTCCATCATAATCCTGACTGCAGCGGTCCATGCTCCAAAAGTCATCAACCATACAAAAAACAGATGAAATAACATAAGTATCATCTCTTAATATGAAATATATCAATGAATAACCGTAAATTATGACATAGAATAGTGATGCAAAATGGACGTATCAGGAGTCTGTCGAAAATAGGTCAAATTATATCGAACCACATGTGAGCTGCCAATTGCTCTTTAAATTACACTAAAATCTTTTGAAGTTACCCACTAAACAGCCAATATATCGAGAACACGACCGGGAGTTTTCAAAGATTCAACTTCTTTCTATGCATTGCATGCCGGCAAAGTTGACCTTGCTTTGGAAAAAGAGAGAGAAATAGGCAACAAAAACAGGGGGACTCATGCATGGCAT
Source organism: Avena eriantha (assembly GCA_910589775.1). Taxonomy (NCBI): domain Eukaryota; kingdom Viridiplantae; phylum Streptophyta; class Magnoliopsida; order Poales; family Poaceae; genus Avena; species Avena eriantha. Next base: position 371,396,395 of record OU342742.1, read on the forward strand.
CCTTTTTTTTATTGCCTACCATGAAAAATAATAACCATGAGTTTTCACAATTTTTGAAGAAACCCGCTTCACAAAAATGGCCTACCATGTATAAGTATGAACAGTTTCAGGACGAGCGACCAAGCAAGGTCATGGACATATCCACATCATAGTTTATGGTAATTTGGTAGTACTACAAAAAAGTAGATGTGTGCATCTTGGCATTGGTAAACAACTTTGCCAATGCGTGTTTCCAAATACTAGGAAAAGTAACAACTCTACTAAGCGATGTAAATATATTTTCTATAAAGCAAAGTACTCCACTTCATTTTGTACTGCTACTCCAAAAGGTAGGCAGCGCTAGAGCAGCGAGAGGAGTGCCCTACACGTGAGACTCGGATAATAGACGTATGACATATCATCATTATATAAAATTATAGTACGTAAAGCACAACATATTATAAATTTGATCAACATACATAAAGTATGGGTGCCTATTTGGTTCTTGTACTTTGTATCATCATGTAGAAGTCAAAGATTATTAGCTACCTAAAAAACTTGATATTTTTTGGTAATATGGTCTAGAGAAATGAGGGAGAATATTCTAGTATGATGGAGAAGTTTGTTTTGAGGTTTATGCATAGCATTCATTATGCTGAAGACTATCTGTACAATTTTCTAGATGCTATAATGGAAAAGAAGATCCAACGGTTGGAAATATTGGGATTCACGAGTATTGAGATCCAACTATCGGCATTCAAAGTTATTCGTACAATCTTATCTTACCGAGTACTATATAGTGTAAGAATACAAATAACTTTGAATATTGACCGCTGGATCAAGACTCGTGAATCCGAACGACATTTCCAGCTGTTGGATCTTCTTTTCCATTGTAGCATCTAGAAGATTCTATTGATAGTCTTCAACATAATTAATGCTATGCACAAACCGAAAACACACTTCTCCATCCTACTAGAATCTTATCACTCGTTTCTCTAGACCAATGTTACTACCAAAAATTTCAAGTGTTAGTTGAAAGCCTTGTGGTAGTAACATTGGTCTAAAGGAACAAGGCATATTGAATAACCATCTAAATAAATGCCACATGCTCGCTCATTGGATCTGGTTATTTTTATAACTAGTTGTATGAAATATTGTGATTGTAATCTATTGTCTTTGGCTGTTGTAATCTACTGCCTTTGGCTATTGTATGAAATATTGTGTGTTTATAAGATTTGTTTGAAACAAATGATTTGTTATTTCACCTTTAATTGTGGGTTGATTTATGGGATGCATTTAAAATGAAAAGAAAACGAAAAAATGACTAGTGGGACCTTATTGGCCTGACAAGTAGGCCCAACATTGACCTAACAAGTGGGACCAACGAGTTGACCTGACAAGTGGGTTCATCTGACTAGTATTACCAGCTAAAAATCACAAAATAGGCAACGGCCCAAACACATGTGCCAAGTTATTGGACCTGGCTCGATAAGATGACCTTCATAGGCTGGGCTGCACGTTGCCACATAGGATTGGCATGTTGCCATGTAGGATTTGCCATGTTGGATCTGATGTGGATATGCCAAATTAGCCGTGACAAAAAATTTGGTCGTGAGCACTATGACCATCTATTTTGGTCATAGGTGTCCATGACCAATACAAAAAATAGGTCGTTAGCTGTCTATAGTGACCCTCGCTATGTGACCTACTGTTTTTGGTCATAGAAAGGTCATAGATGAATTACTATGACCTTTCTATGAAAAATATTTGGGGTCACCAGTTAGCACATTTCTTGTAGTGTGCAGAATTTTATCCTCAAGATCAACAAAACCCCGAGGGAGATCAGACTCAGGAAGATGGGCCGGTCGATAACCCCTCCCTAATCCGCCTGCTTGTCCACTACCCAAGGTGTTTGCTCTGTCTTGTCATTGTGATATTTGTTTCATCTTCCATGTTTCGTACCTCAATCTCCACCAATTGTTGTGCAATGCCATGTGCTTAGTTCATGCATCATATATGTTCAACATATCTTGCCTTACTATTCTTCTGTTCTATCCGCGTCTCATTTTACATAGGACTTTGATAGATTAATGTACCGCTTATGTGTGTCAGAAATCAGCTGGTTCACCTAAGACCCTTCCAGGTACCAGCAGAGAGAAAAATATGATCACCAAGTGTCTGATTTAGCATTAGTTTCTATTGATGAACAATATTTCGAGGGAGACCTGACTCAGGAAGTTGGACCCGTCGAGGGCCTCCCTGCTAGTCCGCCAGCTTGTCCACCCCCCAAGGTGCTTGCTCTATTTTTTAATTGTGATATCTATTGCATTTTCCATGTTTTGTATTTCAATCCCACCAAATATTTTGCAATGCCCTCTGCCTAGTTCATGCATCATATATATAGAGCACATTTTTCCTTACTATTCTTCTCTTCCATGTCCATCTCATTACATATAGAACTATAATAGATTGAAGTATTGTTTATGTGTGTCACGAATCAGCTGGTTCATGTAAGACACGTTCAAGTACCAAACGTGAAGCTTCGACAAGCCGTCCTGCTAATGCTACCGGTGGAACACAAACACACGCAGTGAAATACAATAAACGAAAATCAGGAAACTCACATACGGCTAAAAAGTGTCGTCTTGGAGGCACACCACATGTTCCAATAGTAGTAGACACAACAAATACCATCCCACACATCCCACAATCACCAACTGCCAATAAGATACCCAGCAACAATTGACAACCGAACCAGTTTTGACCTCTACTTGCCTAACACTGCTGGCACAACACCAACAACCTACCGATGATCACCAACCTGTTGGTCATCCCGTCGCCAAACAAGGTATGTGTTCCAAGGATTATCGATGCATGCTTCCTTATATATACCGTGCAAGCTTGATGTAATGGTTGAATTGGCAGCTACATGAAGATTTAAGAAAAGGGGGCCAATGGTAGGAATAAAGCTTGAAGTTAAAATTTCCGGAACGCAATCTAGATATTTTATCAATTCTATTGTGCCTGGCAAGCGAATGCTAGAAGATCTAGAAGAATCTGCATTTCTAGCATCCGAAATAGGTGTTTTTGTTAGGAATGATATTCCCATCTTCGCGTCGTTCAAGCTCCACTAAAAGACCCATGACCATTACAATTCATTACTGCAGAAGTTACATGTAAGTCATGGTGCTCTGTCCCATGCATTCAAGCTTACTCTTGGTTGTATTCTAAGTCACATAACACATCAAATGTTCCATTCTTGCCGACAGACTAAATGCAACTTCGATCAGGATAATAGGGATGTAGAGTATGTTCCCATGGACATGTTCTCCTGTTCTTTGCGCCAACATCGCCATAGGCTAAAGAGTAAATACTTTGATGGTAAGGCAAGTAAGGATATTCAAAGAATGACTCCTATGGACCACACTATGACTGACCAACACTGGATATATCTTCTCGACCACTGGTTTGATCCAAAGATTATGGTATGGCTTTTGAAGACTGATACCATATCACATCCAAAACTCCTATTTGCGCATCTGTATCACTAGTCTCCTTTTGCAGATGAACGCTGAAAAAACAAGAGAAATTGTGCCGCACAACGCTTAACAAACCGAACTAGATCTCGTGCATTGGTTGGATTGATATTTTGATAATGTGTTCTGCCCACTTTGTGCTTCTTATATTTTGATAATGTGTTCTTCCCACTTTGTCAAAGGTGTTGTAAGTCTGCAGCAATAATTCTAGGCATGCCAGACGAGCAAAAAAGAAGGGCTCAATCCTTCCGCTGAGAGTGTTATTGTAAGTTCCTATGTTCGATTGATATTTTGTGATGACACACCTGCAGAGATTTATATGTATAGTTAGATGTGCAACATTGCCTGAACTTCTGCTCAGTTTTCTTTTTAATTTAAGTACTAGATGATTTCCATCTAGTGTGAGTTTCAGTTTTCAGCTGTACAAAGAGTTGTCTTATGTATATCATGCACCCTGACAATGAAGAAACAGACAGATGCCATGTTGGCATAGTCCTGTTATTGCGTGCTAGTGATAAAAATCTTATCAGTATGATCAGATAGCTATACTTTTACTACAATATATATGATGCGTAATCAGCCATGCCAACTTGTAAGATTAGTTCATAGACAGGTTAAATGTGTTGTCTGCATGTTTCTTTGTATTAGCTTTTCTTCTCTCACCCATGTCTAACAACTGATAACCTTACAAAATAAATTGAATGAGGAGATGGAAAAACTTGGGAAAGATGGTCTGGAACAAACCCAATAAGTATGTCTAGAAACATTTAAAATGGTACTAAAAGGGGAAGGTCATCGTAAAAGCACGTTCATGTGTAATGCTGGGTTGTGGTAGTGCAAGTCCAAGTCCAAGTCCAAGTCGCCATATTTGTCTAGTCAGTAAGAAATTGTAGCACTACGGGCTAAACAGGAAGGGCATAAACAAGCAATCGATGATACGAGACAGAAAGCATTAGCATGTGATGTAGAGTTGATGATGTTACGAGATCAGCAGAATTATCGAGAGCCCATAGATGAAGAGACTTGTCTAAATTGAAGATGAACCTTGACAATGACAGGTGAGTACAATGGTCCTGTGAAATGGTTCCTGCTACAGAGCCCGGGTTGTGTTTGGGGCCATGTAACAAAAATGGAGGGAGTATTTGTTTTGCGTCATGCTTTTATCTGTTTACCGTATGCTCGATGCACAAAAATCTTGTGCCCCAACCTCACTCTCTCAGCCTTGGATTCATGAACCTCACAAAGGTTTTTTCTTCTTTGGACAACCGCGAAATTCAAAATCTCAGTCCATCGACAAATCCTACCACCTACCCCGTTTGAATCAGAGATTTGTATCCAATTTCTTTGCCAATATGGTAAGTATTTTGATGATCAGTTGATGTGAATCAGCCTTAAATTCGTACCGAGGGAGTACCATTAAGGAAATTAAAAAATCTCAGTCGAGCGTCAAAACCTGCAGCCAACCCTGTTTGAATCGGAGTTATCCAATTTTCATTATGGATGATAAGTTGTCACTCTCGGCCTTCAATTCCTGAATAGGGAGTACACCTTTTATCCAAATGTTTCCTGGACGCTAGCCAAATTCAAAATATCACTCTGCACAATTATTATGCTCATGGATGATTAGTTAATGTGACTCTAGGACGTGAATTCCTGGACAGGTAGCATACGGTCTACTAGCTTTTTTCTATTATTATTTGGCCGGTAGCCAATTTCAAAATCTCAATCGAGCGGCAAAATCACACACTAAACTTGAAGCATTTTCCGTCCCACCATTTCAAAAACTTTGTGGCAAAATTTCCCACTGGGGAGTACCATTTTTTTGTTATTATTATTTGGCCAGCAGCCAAATTCAAAACCTCTGTCGAGAAGTAAAATCAAACACTAACTTTGAAGCATTTCCTGCCCCACCGTTTCAAAAACATTGAGGCCAAATCTCCCACCGCGGAGAACCACTTTTCTATTAATTATTATTTGGCCGGTAGTCAAATTCAAAATCTCTGCGGAGCGGCAAAGTCAAAAACCGAGTTTGAAGCATTTCCTGCCCCACCGTTTCAAAAAATTTGAGGGCAAATCTCCCACCGGGGAGTACCATTTTTCTATTATTATTATTTGGCCGGTAGCCAAATTCAAAATCTCTGTCGAGCGGCAAAATCAAACACTGACTTTGAAGCATTTCCCGCCCCTCCGTTTCAAAAACTTTGAGGCCAAATCTCCCACTGGGGAGTACCACTTTTCTATTAATTATTATTTGGCCGGTAGTCAAATTCAAAATCTCTATCGAGCAACAAAGTTAAAAACCTACTTTGAAGCATTTCCCACCCCACCGTTTCAAAAACTTTGAGGCCAAATCTCCCACCAGGGTAACCATTTTTATATTATTATTATTTGGTTGGTAGCCAAATTCAAAATCTCTGTCGAGCGGCAAAATCAAACACTGACTTTGAAGCATTTCCCGCCCCACCGTTTCAAAAACTTTGAGGCCAAATCTACCACCAGGGAGTACCACTTTTCTATTAATTATTATTTGGCCGGTAGTCAAATTCAAAATCTCTGTCGAGCAGCAAAGTCAAAAACCGACTTTAAAGCATTTCCGGCCCCACCATTTCAAAAACTTCGAGGCCAAATCTCCCACCGGGGAGTACCACTTTTCTATTAATTATTATTTGGCCGGTAGTCAAATTCAAAATCTCGATCAAGCGCCAAAATCAAAAACCGACTTTGAAGCATTTCGCACCCCACTGTTTCAAGAACTTTGAGGCCAAATCTCCCACCGGGAGTACCACTTTACTATTAATTATTATTTGGCTACTAGCCAAATTCAAAATCTCTGTCGAGCGGAAAAATCAAACAACGACTTTGCAGCATTTCCCTCCCCACTCTTTCAAAAAATTTGAGTCCAAATATCCCACCGAGGAGTACCACTTTACTATTAATTATTATTTGGCTGATAGCCAAATTCAAAATCTCTGTCGAGCGGCAAAATCAAACACCAACTTTGAAGCATTTCCCGGCCCACTGTTTCAAAAACTTTGAGGCCAAATCTCCCATCGGGGAGTACCACTTTACTATTAATTATTATTTGGCCTGTAGCCAAATTCAAAATCTCTGTCGAGCGGCAAAATCAAACACCATCTTTGAAGCATTTCCCGCCCCACTGTTTCAAAAACCTTGAGGCCAAATCTCCCACCTAGGAGTACCACTTTACTATTAATTATTATTGGCCGGTAGCCAAATTCAAAATCTCTATCGAGCAGCAAAATCAAACACCAACTTTGAAGCATTTCACGCCCCACTATTTAATAAACTTTGAGCCGAAATCTCCCACCGGGGAGTACCACATTTCTATTATTATTATTTGGCTGATAGCCAATTTCAAAATCTCTGTCGAGCGGCAAAATAACACACCGACTTTGAAGCATTTCGTGCTCCTCCGTTTCAAAAACTTTTGACTTTAAAATTCCCATTCTACCGATTGTTCAGACGCCCTATGGGCACGCTAAAGTCGGTAGCTAGGGGGCACAATCGTTATTATTTTTCTGTTCACCTCCATAGTCCCAATTCGCGGAGTTTTTCCAGCTGGCCCTCCAAAAATCCCAGGCTTCTCTCCCATGCCCTCGCCTCTACGACCACCGTGTGCACCGCCCGGCGGCAATTTCACGGCTGCCAGAGACACTTCATCGACGCCCACTCCATCGGATCTAGTTCACCGGGTCTCTCTGCCAGTCCACCATAGTTGTGGTCTTGCTGACCGTGCCTATGGCATCGTCGACTTCCCACATTCTTCTTCCCCGCCGCAGAAAGCTACCCAACCGTAACGGAATAGCTTCACCATTGTCCACCAGACGGGATCTAGTTCAACAAGTTCCATGTCCACTACTCCAGACCAGCTACACGGTCATCGCCGTTGACTGCAGCGACATCGACCGCCCAAGATCTGCTTCCCCGATGCCAACAACCACCGCAACCGCAGGACCCTCGGTGACCTGGACGTCACTCGCACGGTACCGATGATGCTTAGAACCCTCTACGACCAAGGTAACCAAATCTCCAACCCGTTTTTGTTTTGTCAGCGGTATAGCAGGTTCAAGCCTGTCAGAGTGAACTGCATTTTTGTAATCGTGCTAGTACATGCAAGGCACTTGGCACGTCTGTTCTTCATGCTAGTACATACAATGTCATTAGACATGTTGGTTTGCATTCGCTACTCTAGAAATTTCAAGTGATGCACATGTCTGTTATATTTTCAGGCATATGTTCTTATATTAGCTGCTCCGTACACCAGTAATTGCCTGCTATTGTGTAGTTCTTGCAAAATGTAATGTTAGTGGAAAATATTAGTGTGGATTCCCTGCTCCACGGTTACCAACTCTATCTGGTTATTCCTGAGCTAAGTTCCTGCTATTATTTCCTCCTTGGTATCATTCTGCTATCATGTAGTACCCGTTCAAACTCTTCGTACTAGTTTGATTATAATTTTTTTGTTGCCATCTAGTTCTTCAAAAGCTGCAACACTGACTATTTTCTTTTTCTTTGCCTAGAGCTCAAAAAGGCAACATTGGACATGTTGGTTTGCACAGCCTACAGGTCCACCAGCGATGCCATTATATATTTTCTGTATCTAGTGCTAGTTCGTCCTAATCAACAACATAATTATTCTTTATTGTATAGTTCATTTGTGTTTTCCATTCCTTCTCAACAAGTTCTGGTATGATGCGGTCATAATTTCTATGTGGTTCATTCTTAGCTATGACAGTAACTGCACGCCATTGTGTAGCTCATCGCAAATTCCGAGTCACCTATTGTCTCTTGCATTCTAGGAGATACCACTGCTTCCATATATATTTGCTGAAATGACCTGGCTAGTTTATACTGAAATTCTAAGAAACATTTTGTTTGATTGATCATTTCATTGTTGGCATACTTGTCTAATGCTTGTTTGTCTTGTTCTACAGCTTCACAAGCCACACCATTATATCTCGTATTTGGTTCTGTTTGGTCCTAGGCAACGACATAACTATCCTCTACTTTATAGTTAATTCATGGTTTGCATTCCTGCTCTACATGTTCGTATTATGCAGTTATAATTCCTATCTAGTTCATTCTTAGGTATTAACTTGTTATTAGTTAGTTTCAAACTTCAATTGTTATTATCACCACCAAAGAGGGGACTGCAAGATCATGTCTCAAGGTGGTTTTCCAATGTAGTTATCACAGTCAAAGGGAGATGAAGTTGATGGATTGAGAAAGCAAAATGAGGACTCTACTATCAACTTGATTGGCAACTGAAATGCTGAATTCTCTTTCCCTTTTGTTCATATTATGTAATATTTTTAAGAAGTTTGTAGCTGATGTAATATCTAGATAACTCGCATTGGCCATGTAGGAATTTAGTTGACGCCGTCCACGAATGGCAGTACCATAACTGCGCCAGCTAGGTTGATCAGGTAACTATATAGGGTTTTGTTATTTGCCCTTCTTGTATTGCACCTTCCATGAACAATAAAAAATGATCGCTAATTATACTACTTTTATGATATTTGCATGGCCTTCGGAATTACCGAAGCAGTAACGGCAACTAGGTAGAACAGTAACAGGCCAGAACAGTAACAGACCAGAACAGTAATAGGACAGATCAGTAACAAGCCATAATAGTAACATGCCATAATAGTAACATGCCAGAACAGTAACATGCTAGAACAGTAATAGTCTAAAACAGTAACATGCTAAAACAGAAACAGGCCAAAACAATAATACGCCAAAATACCAATAGACTAGAACAGTGACAACCCAGCACGGTAACATGCTAGAACAGTAATAGACCAAAAAGCAACATGCCAGAACCGTAACAGGCCTGAATAGTAGCAGGCCCGAAAAGCGGCAACCAGCACAGTAATGGGCCAGAACAGTAAAGGACCGCAATAGTAACGGACACAAATAGTAGATGGCCAGAATAGTAACGAGGCAGAATAGTAAAAGGCCAGAACAATATCGAACCTTCTCAAAAGTGGGCCATTCGTAGGTGGCCCAGGACGAGCTGTGCGAACAGTGACGTGCTGGCCATGGGCCTTAACAGTATCGGGCCTACTTAACGCAAGGTTTTAATGTGTCGCACAATATTCGAATAGTGTGGGCTTCTGTAGGCCAAATAGTAACGGGCCTGACATTCTCGGGCCGTTGTTGGTCGCTTCTTCTGGGCCCATTTCAAACAATGCATGACGAAACAGTAACGGGCCATAATCTTATTGGGCTCCCATAATGGGCCGGCCAACTTAATTATTAGCAGGCCTTGGCTACGACTGGCTTCTACCACGGTTTCCGTGGCCATTAACGGTGGTAACTGGGAGTAAACGGTGTTTGCCACGTGGCATTTTGCATGACGTCAGCAGTCAACGCGGTTGGCGAACAGATCTACACCGGAACAAGTTTTTGTGGCTGAAGGGTGCAATCTGCCACAGTCAGCAAAAAACCATGGTGTATTCTTTTATAATGGGGCTTTTACCACGATGGGCATCTGTCATAGAAGACTTTTCAGCCATGAAAAACGGGACTTCAACCATGAAAATCGTCAGTTGTAAAAGCCAACTTTTCTTGTAGTGTCCCGTGCAATGTTGGCATGAAGAACATCTCCCACAAGTGTGTATCATGACTTGGCAGATCACTCTTATACTTAGATGTATCAACTAGTTGGGTTCATGTTGGTCAAGTGTTGAGTCACACAACCACAAGTTGATGATGGCCTTTCAAGCCAACCCAGAGAGGTAAATAGCCTATGGAATGTTAGATGGGCCCACATCAGCCACAAATTGCCTCATCATGTCATGGCATAACAATGTTATATTTAGATCTATCAACTAGATATGATCATGCTATCAAAGTGATGATTCATACAACCACAATTTGATGAAGGTGTTTCAGGCCTACCTACAGAGGTCTATAGCCCATGAAATCTTGGCATGGGGCCACATTTGCCACAAAGTGTGTCATCATGTCTTGGCATAGCAGTGTTATACTGTGATCAATCAACTAGGTAGGATCCTGTTATCCAAGTGATGACTCATACAACCACAAGTTGATGAAGGGGTTTTGTAGATAGATAATATGAGCTAGATCCAATGCAATGTTGGCATGGGTCCACATGTGCCACAAGTGTGTGTCATGTCTTTGTATAGCACTCTGAACTTAGATGTAGAAACTAGGTGGGATCATGTGGGTCAAGTGCTGAGGCACATAACCACAGGTTAAACAAGGAGTTTCTAGCCAACCAATATAGGCTATAGCCATGCAATGTTGTCATGGGCCCACATTTGCCATAAATTATCTCATCACGTCTTGGGATATCAGTGTTATACTTAGATCGACCAACTAGGTAGGATCATGTTGGCAAAGTGTTGACTCATATATTTTGGAGGAAGTTGATGAAGGTTTTTCTAAACAACTAAGATAGGTCTAGATACCATGCAATGTTAGCATGCGTCCACATCTTCCACAAGTGTGTATCATGTCTTGGCATAGCACTCTTATGCTTAGGTTTATCAACTAGGTGGCTAAATGTTGGACAAGTGGTTAGTCACACAACCACAAGTTGATGATGGTGTTTCTAGCCAACCTAGAGAGGTCTATTACCTATGGAATGTTGGCATGGGCCCACATCTGCCACAAAGTGTCTCATCATGTCATGGCATAGTAGTGTTATACTTAGATCTATCAACTAAGTAGGATCATGCTATCCAAGTGATGACTCATACAACCAGAATTTGATGAAGGTGTTTCTAGCCTACTAGAGAGGTATAGAGCCTATGGAATGTTGGAATTGGGCCAATATATACCACAAAGTGTGTCATAATGTCTTGGCTTAGCAGTTTTATACTATGATCTACCAAATTGGTAGGAACATACAACCACAAGTTGATGAAGGGGTTTTCTAGATACATAATATGAGCTAGATCCCATGCAATGTTGGCATGGGCCCACGTGTGCCACAAGTGTGTGTAATGGCTTTGCATATCACTCTCAAACTTAGATGTAGCAACTAGGAGGGATCATGTTGGCCAAGTGTTGACTCACCTCAGACAACACTAAGTTGATAATGGTATTTATAGACAACCAATAGAGGTTTACAGCCCATGCAAAGTTGGCATGGGCCCACAAACAAAAAGTGTCTCATCATGTCTTGGGATAGTAGTGTTATACTTAGATCTATCAAATTGGTAGGAACATGTTGTCCAAGTGATGACTCATACAACCACAAGTTGATAATGGGATTTTGTAGACACATAATATAAGGTAGATACCATGCAATGTTGGCATGGGCCCACTTCTACCACAAGTTTCATGGCTTTGCATAGCACACTCAAACTTAGATATAGCAACTAGGTGGGATCATGTTGGCCAAGTGTTGACTCACAAAACCACTAAGAGTATGATGGTGTTTCTAGCCAACCAAGAGAGGTCTATAGCCCATGCAATGTTGGCATGGGCCCACATTTTCCAAAAAAAAGTGTCTCATCATGTATTGGCATAGTAGTGTTATACTTAGATCTATCAACTACGTAGGATCATGTTGGCAAATTGTTGACTCATATATTTTAGAGGAAGTTGATGAAGGTGTTTCTAAAGAGCTAAGATAGGTCTAGAACTACCACAAGTTTTGGCAATGTTGCCATGCGTCCACATCTACCACAAGTGTGTATCATGGCTAGGCATATCACTCTTATACTTAGATGTATCAACTTGGTGGGTTCATGTTGGCCAAGTGTTTAGTCACATAAGCACACGTTGATGATAGTGTTTCTAGCCAACCTAGAGAGGTCTATTGCCCATGGAATGTTGGCATGTGCCCACATCTTCCATAAAGACACTCATCATGTCATGGCATAGTAGGGTTATACATAGATCTATCAACTAGGTAGGATCATCCTTTCCAAGTGATGACTCATAAAACCAAAATTTGATGAAGGTGTTTCTAGCCTACCTAGAGAGGTCTATAGCCCATGGAATGTTGGCATGGCCCCACATTTGCCACAAAGTGTGTCATCATGTCTTAGCATAGCAGTGTTATACTATGATATATCAACTAGGTAGGATCACGTTATCCAAGTCATGACTAATACAACCACAAGTTGATGAAGGGGTTTTCTAGATAGATAATAGTAGCTAGATCTTATGCAATGTTGGCATGGGCCCACACGTGCCACAAGTGTGTGTCTTGGATTTGCATATCACTCTCAAACCAAGATGTAGCAACTAGGTTGGATCATGTTGGCCAAGTGCTGAGGCACAGAACCACAAGGTGATGAGGGACTTTCTAACTAACCAAGAGAGGTATATAGCCCATGCAATGTTGGCATGGGCTCACATTTGCCACAAAGTGTCTCATCATGTCTTGGCATAGAAATGTTATACTTAGATCTATAGACTAGGTAGGATCATGTTGGCAAACTGTTAACTCATATATTTTGGAGGAAGTTGATGAAGGTGTTTCTAAACAGCTAAGATAGGTCTAGATCCCATGCAATCTTGGCATGAAGAATATCTTCCACAAGTGTGTATCATGGCTTGGCAAAGCACTCTTATAATTAGATGTATCAACTAGTTGGGTTCATGTTGGCCAAGTGTTGAGTCACACAACCACACGTTGATGATGGTGTTTGCCAACCAAGAGAAGTCTATAGCTCATGGAATGTTGTCATGGGCCCACATCTGCCACGAAGTGTCTCATCATGTCATGGCATAACAATGTTATACTTAGATCTATCAACTAGGTAGGACCATGCTATCCAAGTGATGACTCATACAACCACATTTTTATGAAGGTGTTTCTAGCCTACCTAGAGAGGTCTATAGCCCATGGAATGTTGGCATGGGCCCACATTTGCCAGAAAGTGTGTCATCATTTCTTGGCACAACAGTGTCATACTATGATCTATCAACTAGTTAGGAGCATGTTATCCAAGTGATGACTCATACAACCACAAGTTGATGAAGGGTTTTTTTAGATGGATAATACGAGATAGATCCCATGAAATGTTGGCATGGGCCCACAAGTGCCACAAGTGTGTGTCATGGCTTTGCATACCACTCTCAAACTTGGAAGTAGCAACTAGGTGGACTCATGTTGGCCAAGTGCTTAGGCACAGAACCACAAGTTGATGAGGCAGTTTATATCCAACCAAGAGAGGTCTATATTCCATGCAATGTTGGCATGGACCCACATTTGCCACAAAGTGTCTCATCATCTCTTGGCATAGCAGTGTTATACTTAGATCTATCGACTAGGTAGGATCATGTTGGCAAAGTATTGACTCATATATTTTTCAGGAAGTTGATGAAGGTGTTTCTAAACAGTTAAGATAGATCTAGATCCCATGCAATGTTGGAATGAAGAACATCTTCCACAAGTGTGTATCATGGCTTGGCATAGCACTCTTATACTTAGATGTATCAACCTAGTTGGCCAAGTGTCAATTCACACAACCACAAGTTGATGATGTTGTTGATAGCCAAACAAGATAGGTCTATAGCCCATGGAATGTTGTCATGGGCCCACATCTCCCACAAAGTGTATCACCATGTCATGGCATAACAATGTTATACTTAGATCAATCAACCATGTAGGATCATGCTATCCAAGTGATGACTGATAAAACCACCATTTGTTGTAGGTGTTTCTAGCCTACGTACAGAGGTCTATAGCCCATGGGCGCACATTTGCCACAAAGTGTGTCATCATTTCTTGGCACAACAGTGTCATACTATGATCTATCAACTAGGTAGGATCATCTTATCCAAATGACGAGTCATACAACCACAAGTTGATGAAGGGGTTCTGTAGATTGATAATATGAGCTAGATCCCATGCAATGTTGGCATGGGCCCACATGTGCCACAATTGTGTGTCATGGCTTTGAATATCACTCTCAAACTTATATGTAGTAACTAGGTGGATCATGTTGGCCAAGTGTTGAGGCACAGAACCACAAGTGGACGGGGGAGTTTCTAGCCAACCATAAGAGCTCTATAGCCATGAAATGTTCGCATGGGCCCACATTTGCCACAAATTGTCTCATCATGTCTTGGCATAGCATTCTTATACTTATATCTATCAACTAGGTAGGATCATGTTGGCAAAGTATTAACTCATATATTTTGGAGGAAGTTCATGAAGGTATTTCTAAACATCTAAGATAGATCTAGATCCCATGCAATGTTGGCATGAAGAACATCTGCCACAAGTGTGTATCATGGCTTGGCATAGCACTCTTGCACTTAGATGTATAAACTAGTTGGGTTCATGTTGGCCAAGTGTTGAGTCACACAACCACAAGTTCATGATGGTGTTTCTAGCCAACCTAGAGAGGTCTATGGCCCATGGAATGTTGTCATGGGCCCACATCTGCCACAAAGTGTGTCATCATGTCATGGCATAATAGTGTTATACTTAGATATATCAACTAGGTAGGATCATGCTATCCAAGTGATGACTCATACAACCACAATTTTATTAAGGTGTTTCTAGCCTACCAACAAAGGTCTATAGCCCATGGATTGTTGGCATGGGCCCACATTTGCCACACAGTGTGTAATCATGTCTTGACACAACAGTGTTATACTATGATCTATCAACTAGGTAGGATCATGTTATCCTTGTGATGACTCATACAACCAAAAGTTGATGAAGGGGTTTTGTAGATAAATAATATGAGCTAGATCCCCATGCAATGTTGGCATGGGCCCACATGTGCCAAAAGTGTGTGTCATGGCTTTGTATTGCACTCTAAAACTTAGATGTAGCAACTAGGTGGGATCATGTTGGCCAAGTGTTGAGGCACAGAACCACAAGTTGATGATGGAGTTTCTAGCCAACCAAGAGAGGTCTATAGCCTATACAATATTGGCATGGGCCCACATTTGCCACAAAGTACCTCACCATGTCTTGGTATAGTAGTGTTATACTTAGATCTATCAACTAGGTAAGATCATGTTAGCAAAGTGTTGATCATATATTTTGGAGGAAGTTGATGAAGGTGTTACTAAAGAGCTAAGATAGGTATAGATCCCATGCAATGTGGGCATGAAGAACATCTGCCACAAGTGTGTTTCATGGCTTGGCATAACACTTTTATACTTAGATGTATCAACTAGTTGGTTTCATGTTGGCCAAGTGTTGAGTCACACAACCACAAGTTGATGATGGTGTTTCTAGCCAACCCATAGAGGTCTATAGCCCATGGAATTTGTCACAGGTCCACATCTTCCACAAAGTGTCTCTTCATGTCATGGCATAACAGTGTTATACTTGGATCTCTCAACTAGGTAGGATCATGCCATCCAAGTGATGATTCATACAACCACAATTTTATTAAGGTGTTTCTAGCCTACCTACAGAGGTCTATAGCCCATGGAATGTTGGCATGGGCCCACATTTGCCACAAAGTGTGTCATCATTTCTTGGCACATAAGTGTCATACTATGATCCATCAACTAGGTAGGATCATGTTATCCAAGTGATGACTCATACAACCACAAGTTCATGAAGGGGTTTTGTATAGATAATATGAGATAGATCCCATGCAATGTATGCATGGGCCCACACGTGCCACAAGTGTGTGTAATGGCTTTGCATACCACTCTCAAACTTAGATGTAGCAACTAGGTGGGATCATGTTGGCCAAGTGCTGAGGCACAAAACCACAAGTTGATGAGGGAGTTTGTAGCCAACCAAGAGAGGTATATAGCCCATGCAATGTTGGTATGGGCCCATATTTTCCACAAAGTGTCCCATCATGTCTTGTCATAGCAGTGTTATACTTAGATCTATCAACTAGGTGGGATCATGTTGGGAAACTGTTGACTCATATATTTTGGAGGAAGTTGATGAAGGTGTTTCTAAATAGCTAAGATACATCTAGATCCATGCAATATTGGCATGAAGAACATCTACCACAAGTGTGTATCATGGCTTGGCATAACACTCTTAGACTTAGATGTATCAAGTAGTTTGGTTCATCTTGACCAAGTGTTGAGTCACACAACCACAAATTGATGATGGTGTTTCTAGCCAACCCAAATAGGTCTATAGCCCATGGAATGTTGTCATGGGCCCACATCTGCCACAAAGTGTGTCATGTCATAACATTGTTGTTCTTAGATCTATCAACCAGGTAGGATCATGCCATCCAAGTGATGACTCATACAACCACAATTTGATGGTGTTTCTAGCCTACCTATAGAGGTCTATAGCCCATGGAATGTCGGCATGGGCCCACATTTGCCACGAAGTGTGTCATCATGTCTTGGCATAGCATTGTTATACTATGATCTATCAACTAGGTAGGATCATGTTATCCATGTGATGACTCATACAACCACAAGTTGATGAAGTGGTTTGTAGATAGATAATATGAGCTCGATCGCCATACAATGTTGGCACGGGCCCACATGTGCCACAAGTGTGTGTCATGGCTTTGTATAGCACTCTCAAACATAGATGTAGCAACTAGGTGGGATCATGTTGGCCAAGTGTTCAGGAACAGAACCACAAGTTTCTGATGGAGTTTCTAGCTAACCAAGAGAGGTCTATAGCCTATATAATATTGGCATGGGCCCACATTTTCCACAAAGTGTCTCATCATGACTGGGCATAGCAGTGTCATATTTATATCTATCAACTAAGTAAGATCATGTTGGCAAAGTTTTGACTCATATATTTTGGAGGAAGTTGATGAAGGTGTTTACTAAACAGCTAAGATAGGTCTAGATCCCATGCAATGTTGGCACGAATAACATCTTCCACAAGTGTGTATCATGGCTTGGCATAGCACTCTTATACTTAGATGTATCAACTAGTTGGGTTCATGGTGGCCAAGTGTTTAGTCACGCAACCACAAGTTAATGATGGTGTTTCGAGCAAACCCAAAGAGGTCTATAGCCCATGGAACGTTGGCATGGGCCCATATCTGCCACAAAGTGTCTCATCATGTCATGGAATAACATTGTTATACTTCGATCTATCAACTAGGTAGGATCATGCTATCAAAGTGATGACTCATACAAACACAATTTGATGAAGGTGTTTCTAGCCTACCTAGAGAGGTATATAGCCCATGGAATGTTGGCATTGGCCCACATTTGCCACAAAGTGTGTCATCATGTCTTAGCATAGCAGAGTTATACTATGATATATCAACTAGGTAGGATCATGTTATCCAAATGATGACTCATACAACCACAAGTTGATGAATGGGTTTTCTAGATAGATAATATGCGCTAGATCCCAAGCAACGTTGGCATGGGCCGGCATGTGCCACAATTGTGTGTCATGGCTTTACATGTGACTCTCAAACTTAGATGTAGCAACTAGGTGAGATCATGTTAGCCAAGTGCTGAGGCACGGAACCATAAGTTGACGAGGGAGTTTCTAGCCAATCAAGAGAGGTCTATAGCCCAT
Source organism: Avena eriantha (assembly GCA_910589775.1). Classification (NCBI taxonomy): domain Eukaryota; kingdom Viridiplantae; phylum Streptophyta; class Magnoliopsida; order Poales; family Poaceae; genus Avena; species Avena eriantha. The sequence goes on from OU342742.1 coordinate 371,414,359, forward strand.
GCAATGTTGGCATGAGCCCACATTTGCCAAAAAGTGGCTCATCATGTATTGGCATAGTAGTGTTATACTTAGATATATAAACTAGGTAGGATCATGTTGGCAAAGTGTTGACTCATATATTTTGGAGGAAGTGGATGAAGGTGTTTCTAAACAGCTAAGATAGTTATAGATCTTATGCAATGTTGGCATGCGTCCAAATCTTCCACAACTGTGTATCATGACTTGGCATATCACTCTTATTCTTAGATGTATCAACTAGTTGGGTTCATGTTGGACAAGTGTTGAGTCACACCACCACAAGTTGAGGATGGTGTTTCTACCCACCTAGAGAGGTCAATAGCCCACATCTGCCACATAGTGTGTCATCATGTCATGGCATAACACTCTTATACTTAGATGTATAAACTAGGTGCATTCATGTTGGCCAAGTGTTGAGTCACACAACCAGAATTTTATGAATGTGTTTCTAGCCTACCTACAGAGGTCTATAGCCCACGGAATGTTGGCATGGGCCCACATTTTCCACAAAGTGTGTCATCTTGTCTTGGCATAGCAGTTTTGTACTATGATCTATCAACTAGGTAGGATCCTGTATGCAAGTGATGACTCATACAACTACAAGTTGATGAAGGGGTTTTGTAGATAAATAATTTGAGCTAGATCCAATGCAATGTTCCCATGGGCCCACATATGCCAAAAGTGTGTGTCATATCTTTGTATAGCACTCTAAAACTTAGATGTAGCAACTAGGTGGGATCATGTGGGCCAAGTTCTTAGGCACAGAACCACAAGTTGATCAGGGATTTTCTAGCCAACCAAGAGAGGTCTATACCCCATGCAATGTTGTCATGGGCGCACATTTTCCACAAAGTGTCTCATCATTTCTTGGCATAGCATTGTTATACTTAGATGTATCAACTAGGAAGGATCACGCTGGCAAAGTGTTGACTCATATATTTTGGAGGAAGTTGATGAAGGTGTTTATAAACAGCTAAGATAGGTCTAGATTCCATGCAATGTTGGCATGTGTCCACATCTGCCACAGTTGTGTATCATGGCTTGGCATAGCACTCTTATACTTAGGTGTATCAGCTAGGTGGGTTCATGTTGTACAAGTGTCGAGTCAAACAACCACAAGTTGAGGATGGTGTTTCTAGCCAACCTAGAGAGGTCTATAGTCCATAGAATGTTGGCATGTGCCCACATCTGCCACAAAGTGTCTCATCATGTCATGGTATAGGAGTGTTATACTTAGATCAATCAACTAGGTAGGATCATGCTATCCACGTGATGACTCATACAACCACGATTTGATCAAGTTGTTTCTAGCCTACCTAGAGAGGTCTTTAGCCCATGGAATGTTGGCATTGGGCCAATATTTGCCACAAAGTGTGTCATAATGTCTTGGCATAACAGTGTCATACTATGATCTATCAACTAGGTAGGATCAAGTTATCCAAATGATGAGTCATACAACCACAAGTTGATGGAGGGGTTTTCTAGATAAATAATATGAGCTAGATCCCATGCAATATTGGCATGATCCCACATGTGACACTAGTGTGTGTAATGGATTTACATATCACTCTCAAACTTAGATGTAGAAACTAGGTGGGATCATGTTTGCCAAGTGTTGACTCCTCCCGGACAATACTAAGTTGATAATGGTGTTTCTAGCCAACCAAGAGAGGTTATAGCGCATGCAATGTTGGCATGTGCCCAGATGTAACAAAAAGTGTCTCATCATGTCTTGGGATAGTAGTGTTATACTTAGATCTATCAAATTGGTAGGAACATGTTGTCCAAGTGATGACTCATACAACACAAGTTGATAAGGGGGTTTTGTAGACACATAATATGAGCTAGATACCATGCAATGTTGGCATGGGCCCACATCTACCACAAGTGTGTGTCATGGCTTTGCATAGCACTCTCAAACTTATATGTAGCAATTAGGTGGGATCACATTGGCCAAGTATTGACTCACACAACCACTAAGTTGATGGTGGTGTTTCTAGCCAACCAATAGAGGTCTATAGCCCATGCAATGTTGGAATAGGCCCACATTTGCCAAAAAGTGTCTCATCATGTATTGGCATAGTAGTGTTATACTTCGATATATCAACGAGGTAGGATCATGTTGGCAAAGTATTGACTCATATATTTTGGAGGAAGTTGATGAAGGTGTTTCTAAATAGCTAATATAGGTCTAGATCTGCCACAAGTGTGTATCATGGCTTGGCATATCACTCTAATACTTAGATGTATCAACTAGGTGGGTTCATGTTGGCCAAGTGTTTAGTCACACAAGCATATGTTGATGATGGTGTTTCTAGCCAACTTAGAGAGGTCTATTGCCCATGGAATGTTGGCATGGGCCCACATCTGCCACAAAGTGACTCGTCATGATATGGCATAGCAGTGTTATACTTAGATATATCAACTAGGTAGGATCATTCTATCCAAGTGATGACTCATACAACCTCAATTTTTTGAAGGTGTTTCTAGCCTACCTAGAGAGGTCTATATCCCATGGAATGTTGGTATGGGCCCACATTTGCCACAAAGTGTGTCATCATGTCTTGGCATAGTAGTGTTATACTATGATCTATCAACTAGGTAGGATCATGTTATCCAAGGGATGACTCATAAACCACAAGTTGGTGAAGGGGTTTTCTAGATAGATAATAGTAGCTAGATCCCATGCAATGGTTGCATGGGCCCACATGTGCCACAAGTGTGTGTCATGGCTTGGCATATCACTCACAAACTTAGATGTACCAACTAGGTGGGATCATGTTCTCCAAGTGTTAACTCACCTCAGACAACTGCTAATTTGAAAATGGTGTTTCTAGCCAACCAAGAGAGGTTTATAGCCCATGCAACGTTGGCCTGGGCCCACATCTAACAAAAAGAGTCTCATCATGTTTTGGGATAGTAGTGCTATACTTAGATCTATCAACTTGGTAGGAACATGTTCTCCAAGTGATGACTCATACAACCACAAGGTGATAAGGGGGTTTTGTAGACACATAATATGAGATAGAGACCATGCAATGTTTGAATGGGCCAATATCTGCCACAAGTGTGTGTCATGGCTTTGCATAGGACTCTCAAACTTAGATGTATAAACTAGGTGGGATCATGTTGGCCAAGTGTTGACTCAGACAACCACTAAATTTATGATGGTGTTTCTAGCCAACCAAGAGAGGTCTATATCCCATGCAATGTTGTCATGCGCCCAGATATGCCACAAAGTGGCTCATCATAACTTGTCATACCAGTCTTATACTTAGATCCATCAACTAGGTAGGATCATGTTATCCAAGTGATGACTCATACAACCTTAAGTTGATGAAGGTCTTTCTAGACACCCCAAAGAGGTCTATAGCTCATGCAATGTTGGCATGGGCCCACATCTACCACAACATGGCAATATCATTCATCTACACTACTGCCAAGCATCTAGACAAACATTCATCTACACATGCTTAATGGTGATGACACGCATCTAGAGAAGCAAACATGGCAATGGTATTCATCTATTCAAGCTTAATTGTCATGCCAAGCATCTAGACAAGAAAACATTGTAATTCCATTAATCTACACATGCGTAATGGTCATGCCAACCATGTACACAAGCGAAATGGAAAAGCCATTCATCTACACATGTTTAATTGTTATGACAAGCATGTACACAAGAAAAATTGCAATGGCATTCATCTAGACATGTTATGGTCCTGCCAATCATGTACACAAGAAAAATGGCAAGCATATAGTAAGCAAACATGGCAATAGAATTCATCTACCCTCCTGCCAAGCATCTAGACACGCATTCATCTACACATGCTTAATGGTGATGCCAAGCATCTAGACAAGCAAACATGGCAATTTCATTCATCTACACAAGCTTAATGGTCATGCCAACCATCTAGACAAGCTATCATGGCAATTCCGTTCATCTACACATGCTTAATGGTCACACCAAGCATATACACAAGCAAAATGGCAATCATCTAGACAAGAAAACATGGAAATATCATTCATCTACACTACTGCCAAGCATCTATACAAGCATTAATCTACACATTCTTAATGGTGATGCCAAGCATCTAGAGAAGCAAACTTGGCCATGGCATTCATCTGTACAAGCTTAACGGTCATGCCAAGCATCTAGACAAGGACATGGCAATGCCATTCGTCTACACATGCTTAATGGTCATGCCAAGCATGTACACAAGAAAATGGTAGCATATAGACAAGAAAACATGGCAATAGAATTCATCTACAATCCTGCCAAGCATCTAGACAAGCATTCATATACACATGCTTAATGGTGATGCCAAGCATGTAGACATGAAAACATGGCAATGTCATTCATCTACACGAGCTTAATGGTCATGCCAACCATTTAGACAAGCAATCATGGCAATGCCATTCATCTACGCATGCTTTATGGTCATGCCAAACATATACATAAGAAAAATGGCAAGCATCTAGACTAGCAAACATGGCAATATCATTCATCTACACTACTGCCAAGCATCTATACAAGCAGTCATCTACACATGCTTAATGGTGATGCCAAGCATCTAGACAAGCAAACATGGCAATGACATTCATATATACAAGATTAATGGTAATGCCAAGCATCTAGACAGGGAAACATGGCAATGCCATTCATCCCACATGCGTAATGGTCATGCCAAGAATGTACACAAGCAAAATGGCAAGCATATAGACAAGCAAACATGGCAATAGCATTCATCTACACTCCTGCCAAGCATCTAGATAAGCATTTATCTACACATGCTTAATGGTGATGCCAAGCATCTAGACAAGCAAACATGGCAATGGCATTCATCTACACAAGCTTAATGGTCATGCCAACCATCTAGACAAGCAATCATGGCAATATAATTCATCTACACATGCTTAATGGTCATGCCAAGCATATACACAAGCAAAATGGCAACCATCTGATGAGTGCATATTTGCATCATGTTTTATACTCCCTCCGGCATATTAGTTGACTCGAGTTTGTCTAGATTCGAATGTATCTAGACATGTTTTAGTACTAGATACATCCGAATATAGAAAAATCCAAGTCAACTAATATGGGTCGGAGGGAGTATTATTGTTTTGCATTATAGTGGTAGGATCTTGGTATTTTACGACGTTCACACACACATTTTATGTCTATTTTCACTAGGACCAGGACATATGATGGATACAATGGACATAATTCTTGGAGCAGTATATTGGAGAAAAAATGAGTCAAAAACAATGTAAATCGCTCATTTGGGAAGTATCAATAACACCAGAAGAAAACCCAAAGCGATCGAGGCATCCAGAAGGTCTGACAACCAAATATACGGCGGGAATAATTTTCCGCTGTAACACCCTGGTTTTAGTTAATCATATTTAGGGCTTTGTTTGTGCATTCATGAGCGTCATCCCTTAAAATGCATGCAAAGAAAATTGATGAAAACCCTAAACGCTAGCTATTTTTCTCTCTCTCTCAAATCAATTCAAAGAGGTTTTGAATTTTGAAAGGAGCAGAATTATTGGAACCCAAATTGTTACGAAGGGTTCCTACAATATTTTCATACTTTCAAAGCCTCTAGTATTTTTGAAATGATCAGAACATAAAAGTATTTGAAACTACAAAAGATAAACATATTTCAGAAAAATAAAAAGTTTTTTTAAAAAGAGCAGCAACAGCAGTCTAGGCTGGCCCAACTCCCACCCACACTACCTGCTACCCTTGCGCGCCCCACAGTAGCCCGCTCTGCTTGCTTTGTTGCAGCCCACCTCTGACCCAACTACAGCCCTGCCATCCCATACCCCATCCGTGTTGTTCTCTTTTCTTCTTCCCCGAGCCGTAGGGGAAGTAGTTGGCTGGCGCTGCCGGCGCTATTGAGCCGCATCGTCGTGATGGCCACCACCTCGCCGACACCTTGGACAAGGATAAGACCAGGCCGAGACGTGCTTATCTTCCCTGCCTCCCTCTCACTCTTCCCTTTGCGCCCTCCTCCTTCCTCTCTGCGAGCTGGCCGAAACCCTAGCCACCGTTGGCTCGAATCGCCGCCATCTCTGGCCCCCCAATCTCTAATAGCCTCAGGTTGAGCTTTCCCGCTTCGCCCTATTCCTCCTCACCGAAGGAATCGAGCCTGGGTGCTCGCAATCGGCCGCCTCGACAGCATCTTCCTCACCTCCGACCGTGCTCTGACATGACCATATCGTCGATGTAGTCCTCCTCCAGCCTCAATGTCACGCTCGATAGCATCAGGGTGAGCCTCCGGTGATAAAGCACCGTTCATCTCCCTTCCTCTTGTCCTGTGTCGCTGTTGCGTCGAGCACCTGTAGGAACCGCCGCCGTGTGTCGTTGTAGGTGTCGCTCCGGTGACTAGATAGGAGCAGCGCCGGCACCAAATGGTGTGTCGCGCAAGCTGTGTCTCACGCATGCCTCCGCGTAGCCCCGCATCGCCTCCCTCATTGCCCCGCCGCCGATCTGTGCGCCACCACCGGTGTGACAACATACCAACATCACCCCGACGTCATACGTGCGAGTCAGCGCGGTTAACCCGCGTTGGGTCCCGTTCGCTGGTGTGGCAGCTGAGGTGGCACAGGGCCCCCCTATCAGCCACTGTGGGTAGGCGCTGCCCCGGTGAAAAATGTCCCCTAGCCCTGCGCTGACGTCATAATGACGCAATAAAGTTTAATAATTTGTGTAATAATTCCAGAAATTGTTATAATCTTGTAAATTCAATAACTAATTATTTATAAGTCAGAAAAATGTGTATAATATATCAAAATGTTCAGAAAAACAAGATCTACACATTAGCATCAAAATCATGCATTGGTCAACAACTTTAATTACAAGTTTAATTAGAATAACAAAGTGACCCCTCTCATATACATTCGGGGTTTCTCCGAATTAGGGTTGGCACCCCTCGGAACCCCGTTTAATTTCTCAAGCATGGTATAGGGTTTCCTTTCAATATAATTTAACTTTACATATCATCATCCTTCCTTGAGCATTGCATCGATGCAATGTGTTGATTGTTATTTCCCCTTTCTTTCCGGTGTTTGGTTCTTCCCAGTAGAATAGGATATTGAGATCGAGATCAAAGACTGAGATCAACACCATCAAAGACTGACAAACAATACTTGATCAACTATAACCACATCAAGTACAATGCTTCTAAAGATCTATATCTGAGTATCAACAAACAAGGAAAGCATAGCCCCACCATCATACTATACTGTGATTTTGAAAGCACATTAATTCTTGCCATGTTGCATATGATTCTACTATGGTCTTTTATCGATAGATAGAGTATCCTATCTGTTGCATTACTCCCTTTGAGCTTATATTACCTGATCCACTTCTCCTAGCATAACTAGGTTTGGCTTGTGTGCACTGCTAGAGCTTTTATCTGTGTGTTGCCTAGCCATGCTTAGCTATCAGTGCTGGTTCATCTAGAAGATGTACCAAATGCAGAGAATCTAGTATGACAGGAGAACGAGGTATACTGATGAGGTAAGATTAGTGGTAAAGGTTAAACATGCTAAGGCTTGTATCGCAGGCCACGGTGGGATGTGGTTTTTGTAGTCCCATGCTTGCTACCACTAGGACCCGAGTTCTAGACTCTTGAACCAAGATGAGCGTACAGCCACAAGGGGCTTGGGAAACCCTCCACTGGTTAACTTGCCTAGTAGATTCCATCAGTCACATAGTTCGGTCGTTCCATTTGACATATGCATAGAAAAAGTTTGCAAAGATTTGGCAGGTGAAGGTGCATCATAACAGGTAGGTAAGTGTGTCCAGGGTTGCTTGGGGTGGATGGAGCTCCTGGTGAACCATCCTCGCCCACATCTATAGGGACCAGCTTCGGTATATTGACACGTTACGATGGAACCCTCCTTAGGGCGTGAGTCATGGTCTCGGCGAAAGCAAGGTAAAGGTCATGGCCAACCACCCTCTATCGGCCTTCCAAGGAAGAGGGCTAATCATTGTGGCATTAAGAGTCGGTTGGTACATGTGGGTAAAGTTGTACACCCCTGCAGGGTTAAATCTTTTCGAAAAGCCATGTTCATGGTTATGAACGCTTTGTGACCGACTTCTAAGATCATAGAGAACTATAACCTAATCGTAAAACTAGGAGGTTTCAATGTGTGCTTAAAGATGCTTCCTCATGGGTACCAGGGGGTGATCCTAGTTGTGAGATGAGGACTACCTTGGTGGATATCAAAACATGATGATCAATTCTTAGAGATGTCGCTCTCTTATCTCCTGCTACTTCTACTCCTACTAGTCCTACTACTTCTACTGCTACTGCTGCTGCTACTACTACTACTTCTGCTGCCGCTACTACTGCTACGGCTACTCTACTACTACTTCTGCTACCTCTGCTGCTGCTACTACTACTACTACTACTACTACAACAACTACTACTACTGCTACTATTACTACTACTACTAGTACTGCTACTACTACTACTACTATTAATGCTGCTGCTTTTGCTACTTCTGTTGCTACTACTACAACTGCTACTGCTACTACTGCTTCTACTACAACTGCTACTGCTGTTGCTACTGCTACTACTTCTACTACTACTACTACTACTACTACTACTACTACTACTACTACTACTACTACTACTTCTAGTACTACAACAACAACAACTACTACTACTGCTGCTGCTACTACTACTACTTCTAATCCTGCTACTGCTCCTCCTACTACTTCTACTACTGCTACTCCTACTGCTACTGCTCACTACTAGAGAAAAGCTTATAAAAACACTACTTACCGCCGGCGAACACGGGCCAAAGTCGAAGACGGTAAGACCTTCCAGGCCTGCTGCATGCTACTGCCGGTGTATGGTTGTTGTGTGCGCTGGGGCTACGTTGAATACCCCGGCGAATATGGCCTGCGTGCGCTAGGCTAAAGTGGACTGCAACCACCCGGATAGGCTGCGCCATACCCCCGGCGAAGCGAGCACACGTTCGCAGGCGCTAATGCTGATACCACCGGCAAATTTTGCATTGGTGCGATGGGGATAAGATGGGCCGGGTCAAGGCCTCCCATCGCGAACCACCCCTCCACCTAGAAAAAAACTCTATTCTCACCCGATGACAGCCACACCCAAACCCTATCCACTCCTCGTCTCTTCGCTGCCTCGCGAGTGGCGGATGGTAACAGTTGCCACGCCGATGGCGGCGGAGGCAGCCGGTAGCAGTCTACTCCTACTGGTACTACTACTCCTACTGCTACTATTGCTACTGCTCCTACTTATGCTACTACTGCTACTCCTGCAATTGGTATTGCTGCTACTACTCCTACTACTACTACTCCTACTCCTACTACTCCTAATCCTACTGCTACTACTGCTGCTACTCCTGCTGCAGCTACTACTGCTCCTGCTACTACTACCGCACTGCTACTGCTACTCCTGCTACTGCTACTTCTAC
>OU342742.1:371429798-371456671 GCA_910589775.1 Avena eriantha
GCCGGCTTCAGCACCGGACTCCCTCTGCTTCTTCGCCATGGATGAAGCACGCCAACTTCAGCACTGGAAGCCGCCGACGCCCAGCTACTCCGGCCATCCCTCTTCACCGGCCATTCTCTCTAGTATACCCGATTACTCCTGGTCTTCTCCCCTTCCCTCCCATTTTCCTCACCACGGATTTCTCCCTATGAAAGTAAAACATTGATTATCTGAACCTTCATTATGATAGGTCATTTGTGAGCTAATTCAAACAAGGAAACTTGGATTATTTGTGAGCTTGTCCTAATTGTGAGTAAATCTTTAACACAGACCACAAATCACTCTTTGTGACCCCCTTCCCCTCTCCCTCCCCTTCCCCTACCCCTCTCCCCTCCCCTCCGAGTTCGTGATGCCACCGCCGTCGTCTACCATCACTGCCATTTTGATTCAACCATGTGTTTGAATTCAATTTAGTGAGCTCCTAGTGTATTCTGATGAAGTGATGCTTGGATAATAAGATACTGAAGCTTGCTTTAGTGATTAGTTCCTTGGATCTACTATAAAGAGTGATAGTGGATTTGAATATAAGGATGATTCCTAGTATGTATACTTAGGGAAATGATTTGAATAAGACCCTTTATCTAGAATTGTTGGTGATTGCTAAACTGTAGCTTGAGTTGGTAAACCCTGGCCTTAGTGGCACTTGTGTTGCTAGGTTGTTACTGAGGTGCTTGCAATATTTGGGAATCCGCCCAGTAGTAGCCAACCAACAGGTTTGAGTGCTCTATTTCTTGGCTATTCCTTCTTATTTCTCTAGATTAGGTCAATGATGCAAAAGGTCAATGATACTAGGCGGAGACCTAGTGTAATAATGTGTAACTTTGATTCATAGAGTTAATGCTAGGAAAATGATAAGCATTGTTTGGGTATAATTTGTATGTGGAGATGGATGAACAATATGAATACCCTGTCCATGTGACAGTAATAGTTTAGATGATTTCTATCTAGATGTGGTGTCTCGTTTTCTTAGGGTTACTGCTGCGGTTACTACTGTGGTATCTCCTTTTCTTTCTGGAGTGTGCATAGTATTACACCCTAAAGTGACATTATTTTCTCTAGGGATTCCTTTCTTAAGGATTGAGATTTGGTTGCCAGTGATGTAAGGTCTGAGGTGCTAGCCTTGAATTGATGGCTTCTCCTACCCTAGTCTTATCACGGTGATGCTTCCAAAAGAGTGTACATAATATGATGATCTAAGTTAGTGTGATTTTCTATTAAATTTAATTAGCTTGATTGACTGTGGGTATTTAAATCTTGATATTCTAAGCATGAAATTAATGTAGTCTATGATGCAAGAGGCTGAGACATGGATTGATAATAAGAATAGATTCTTAGGTGGCCTCAAGCTCTATGATGAGCCTTGCATACCACCTGTATGCAATACTGAGAGCAACTCCTCCCAATAATTTCCTTTAGTCTTGAACAAAAAGAAATAATGATGCTAATTAGCTGATATGCCAAACTACTATGCAAAAGGAACACTTGATTTATTGGTGATGTTAGTTTGGATGGTTTGATTTGATCTACTCTTAATGATCTGGATCAACAACTGATTCATGCCTGCCCTCCTCTTCCTAACTCATGTATTTGACTTGTCATGGATCTACTTCTAGAGGTTCTGTTGTTAGACTTGCTAGTACAGTGTAAATCCTATAAGCTTCTGAGGGTACTATTCCTAGGCAGTAGAGACAGTGGGTACTTTGACTACTACTTCTAGAAATGAAAGCTTCTCGTACTACTAGTTTTAATTTGAATCAAGTTGAACTGAATCTTAGATTCAGTGAGTAGCTTAACTAAATGTTGCGTAATACCAGGCTTATTTCTCAGTGCTGATCTAGATGGTTGTGATGTCGTGGCTCACCATGAGTTATTATTTGAGATCTTTTCTAGATTTTTTATGGTTTGTTGACCATTGGATAAGAATTTGCTAGATTATGAGTATTCAAGTGGTAATATAGTGCATAGTTATGTTGAAACTCGTTTCACTGGTTATAATACCTTAAGTTAGATGATTGACCCCCCTTCCAGGCTGATGTGCTAAATATGTGTATATGTTGGAATATTAGTGTATACTAATAGGTCATTTGTTAATGATATATTTGTTCTTGTATGCATACTTAGCATGACCAACTAGGTTCTAATTATAGATCTGTTAGAGAGTAGATACCCTACTTAGTATATATATAAATACTCATGCTTTACTTGTTGATTATAAAGGATGTACTTTAAAACTATTTAGTGTATATCTTGGTGCCTATTTCCTTTTTGTTTTGAAATTAATTGGATAAACTTGATAAGACCAGATGCTCTAGTTATATGTAGAGTATGCATAGTTTGAATTCCCTTTTTTGGTTTAGCAAAATTTTGTGGCTGTTGCTACTACATCTGCCACTATGATGCCTCCATTTGGAGTGTACACAGTGGTAGCTATCACATGATAGTTGGCTGTTGGGATGAGTTATCCAGGGGACTCTAATTGGCTTCCAATGATGCTAATCTTGTATGCTGCTGGCAGCAAGTTGTGTATGGTTGTGCTTGTGTATGCTGGCAGCAAAATGGCGGTGTTTGTGCCTATTTAGGCTTTTTTGTGTAGGTTTTACTTTTTTAGTTGCCAATGTTTCGCTGGAATGTTGATTCATTTCCGTTTCGGTGAATTTCCGGCACTCCTAGACATAGAAAATTAGCAAAGGTTATGCTGAAATTTTCTGTGAATTTTTGTGCTTATTAGTTCCATTTATTTGTGTTTAGAAATGTTGGCGGAGCCAGGCCCTTCTAGCAAGAAGCCCTTTTGGGAGCAGCAGGTAGAGATGGAATCCCAAGAGGACCCGGAATTTGTTCCGCGAGACGATGAGATGGAGGCAGACGAGGATACCTCGTCAGGCGATGAGGAGATGGCGGCGCCAATGGTGACGCCACTACCACTAATGGTGGCGGTGAAGCTACTACGGACGGCGGTAGCACATCTAAGAAGGCCCGGAAGGATCGGACCCCGATCGTGGTCGACATCAAAAGGTCCATCATCACAAGCGTGCACGCTAAAGGTGCGCCTTTGGAGCCGCCCGAGTTTGTCGCGGGTTACTCAAACAAGCTTGCTGCAATTCTCTAGAACACCATCATGATCAACACGGAGAACCTGAAGGCCGAAGAGTACAAGGGTTTCCTCATCCAGCTCTTCCAGAAGCTACACGCAAGATACACTTTCCCGGGTGATGAGGAACACAAGTACAATAACGACAATCTCATAGGGAATCCGGTGAACAAGTACGCCCTCAAGAAGATGACTAAGGCCGTGTCAAATTGGAAGGTCCGGGTGAGAAGCTGATTTTTAGGACAAGCTAAGTTATTCGGAGGTCGCCAAGAAGGAGCCTCTGGTCACGGAAGAACACTTCAAGGTGTTAAAGGCCAGATGTGAGTCCACCCTAGGCAAGGCCAAGTGTCAGTACTTCAAGGAGTTATACGAGAAGAACATTGGTACCCACCATCTCGGCTCCGACGGTTATAGAGCTGCGATTCCCATATGGGAGAAGGAGTACGCTGACGCTCATGCAAAGGGGGTGACACCTCCCTTTGACAACATAAAAGAGCTACAGGCAAAGCACTTTGTTAGGGCCCGGTTTGCCAAGCCGAAAGAGAGTTCTGATTATTCCTTAGAGCCCGCCAGCCCCTTTGCTACGAAGGCGACGGACTTCATGAGAAAATATGTAAGTAGTTTGCATGCAAGTCGATTAATTGCATTCATGATTAATCAATGAAGTCCAGTTTTCTGATCAAATGCTTCGCGTTCCTTGTGCGCAGGACGAGGAGTGTAGGAGCTCCTCATCCTAGGGGTCGGCGCCTATCGCCAAGTGGGACACCACTTTTAATGGGGCGCTGAATCAGACAAAGAATGTCGAGCCCCTGGCGGCCCCGTCGTCGGCTGGTTGTGTGGTCGGCTTTGGCGACATAACATGGTCTGAGTACTATGGCACCCGAAGCGGAAGGGCAGGAAGGCCAAAAGCGCCGAGGTAAGACACCTAAGAGAAAAGGTGGAATCCTTTCCCAATATAGTCCAAGATGCCGTGAACCAAGCTGTGTCGGCTGTCGAGACAAAGTTCCAAGAACAAGTTCATACACAAGTCCAGGCACACGTGAACGATAAGCTCAACACCATCCTTCCCGTCTACATGGAAAAGTACAGCAAGTGGCAGAAGGGTGGTAAACGAGGGACGCCACCGGTTCCCAACCTCGACAGCGCCCAATCGGACAACGTGGAGCGTCCGGAGGCGCTGGTGAGTCTTCTAGCAGGGCCGGTGGTGGTGGAGACTCCTCCATCTCCGGAGCTTAATTTGCCCGCTACGGCAAAGGCGCTGTCCCACACCACCGTGCCATCAGTCAGCCACTCTGCCACTTGTGCGCTCAAGCCTGCCGGTGGCGGTGCCTCGACATTGGCCGAGTTCGACGCCCTCAAGGTAACTAACTAATTAAAGCGAGAGTTGGGAGGCTTAACAACACCGATGACTTGATCTTCGTTTTATTAACGCCCAGCCTACATGTCTTTTGTAGGGAGACACTCCTTGCACTCTAATGCAATAGGTGGGCGGCCAGTTGAAGGATGTTGCTAAGGGTACTATCATTCAACCGGAGAACCACAAAATGCACAATGTCACAATGCCACCCGACATGATGAGGGTCAGATACAGTATGGTCCTTCCGGGCTACGAGCAAGTGGAACCTCCCTCTCAACCTCAATGATGGGATGATGAGGAGACGACAGCGGTCCTCAATACCGGATTTGGATACTTGTACCTATGGCCAAAGAGCCAAATCCGTTTGGGGATGGAGGAGTAGCTCAACATCACCCCGGAGGCAGCACAACCATCACATCCAACACATGATGAAGACTTCGAGATGGCAGACTTGGACAACATGGCACAGGATCCCTATGCTGATGATGGAGAAATTGACCCGAACTTCGGTGACCAGTTCGTTAACACATGGTTTTCTGATTGGTATGATCCGGCACCATCAGGCACACATCAAGTTGCCGATACCCAACGAGCACAGGCGAAACCCCCTTGCTAGGTGCGTCTCTTCCCATCTAGTCAGGAGATGCCGCCACCCGCCCCCTTCACCGAGCCTCTGAGGCTAGAAGTTCCTTTGATCAGCCCCATCACCCTTCATAAGGTGATCGGTGAGGTGAACATGGTGGCCGACGCCCCAAAGGGACCGAAGAAGGGTCACAAAAGGAAGCCTAAGGGTGACCGGGCAAGGATCCAAATCTTGTTCTTCGGGCTCAGGACGGCCCTGCGGGGCAAGCTAGTAATCAGCAGCACGTGGGAGATGCACCAATGATGTGTAACTCGTTGCTCGAGGTCGCAGGCTCTCAAATGCGCAATCTTCATTATAGTCGTCTAACAATTGAGGAGCGCCGCATTCGCGAGAACGATTAGTCGTACATCGTTTTTAAGGCTAAGGTGCCTTCTGTGACATGCTTCTTCAGGGTACCCCCCCAGGGATATCTTCTACCTGCGGCATATCGACATCTTCGACATGTTGAACGGGTTCCGGCTGCACAATACCCTGATCTGGCTATTCTCCCTCAATATGGCCATGCAGATCACCAGAGACAAGATCCCGGGCATCCAAATAGTGGATCCTACTTCATGCGTGACGTCATCCTGAAAGATGCTGAGGACATAGCGCTGGCGGCCGACTACCTCTCAACCTTCCTGCAAACATACTCGGACAAGGATGTGATTATCCTTCCCTACCATCCCATCACGGAGGATGATCAGATAGGTTGCGTGATCATATGCTTGAATTTGAAACACTTAGCAACCATGTACCTTGACTCAAATAGTGCGATCCCGAAAAACTACACCAATATCAAGCAAATTCTTGATGGTGATCTCACCGACTACATCACAGTGGGAGGCGTCAAACCGGGAAAGCCACATGTGAAGTTCGGTGTGCATGTGTTCCGCACAACACCATGTCCGCATGTGTCAAGCAGTCGTCTGGTAGCAGGAAGGATGCCTTCTACTCCATTTACCACATGAAGGCGTTCTTCAGTGACATGGAGAGCAAAAAACTGCCATCTGACCTCGTGAAGTGGGCTGACAGGCTTGCAATAATACATGATCATACACTAGGCAACAATTCTTCGACATCCAGGAGGAGATCGCGACAATCGTGCACCAAGGAGTCATGAAATCTGGGCCACCTTCTATGGTGGCCATACACCGCCCAACTGGGAGATAGACGAACGCTTAGCGCAGCAGGGTGACCGCAGGATGTTCATGCAGATGGCGAAAACTCGGTCAGGCTTCGTCAATTCCCCCTTAAAGCCGACTCAACAGCCGAAGAAGTCTTGATGAATGCATTTCCTGCGTAGCTAGCTGTTAGTTCCGAACTCGTGTTGTAACCTCTTATCACTATGTTAAACTTGCCTAGTAAAACCTCTAGAGTATGTTTCGTGAACCGTTGAACTTGACTGCGAGCGACACTAGCTAGTTATTTGTGTTATGAACTATTTTAAGTGTTTGTTGCTTTTCATTCGTTATTTCCACCCTACTTCTTGTGGTTTGATTTCTTTGTCTTTCTTCGAAATGTCAATGATTAAAACGTATTGTGGCCTCATGTGTGTGACCATGTCGTTGCTAGATCTGGTGTGCCAAGTAGACTAGAGGTTTGTGCATATACTCTACTTGTCGCACCAGATCCATTAGTGACATTGTCATTTTCCATGCCCAACCTAAGTATGAGGCAACTATTTCATCTCGTAGCCCCAAAGTTGAAAGAGGACAAATATTTTCGAGATTCATATACATAAGACATAATATGTCTAATGGTAAGCTAAGGAAAGGGTTCTGGGTCCACAGAAACGACTCCTTTCGACACACCAAACTCGAAATGAGTCGTTGCCATGGAGACCGAATCATTTCCTTGCTTTACCATTAGACAGAACATGCTCATGCTATATGAATCGTGGAAGTATTTCTCTTCTTTTGTCTTTGGCGATACGAATAGATTAGATAGGGTGAATGAAATGAAATGGTAAAGTATTTAGTTTCAAATATCTCATTGTAGCCCCAAAGTCGAAAGGAAAGACATTGCTTCACTATTTGTATAGCATTGGCGACATTGTTATATGAATCGTGGAATGATTTCTTTCCTTTCGTCTTTGGCGATATAATGAAATGATAAACTATTTCATATCGTAGCCCCAAAGTCGAAAGAGGACAGATATTTTCAAGATTCATATACATAGGACCTAATATGTTAAGTGGCAAGCCAAGGAAAGGGTTTTGGGTCCACGACAATGACTCCTTTAGACACACCAAACTCGAAATGAGTCGTTCCATGGAGATCGAATCCTTTCCTTGCTTTGCCACTTGACATATCATTCCCATGCTATATGAATCGTGGAAGTATTTATCTTCTTTAGTCTTTGGTAATACGAATAGATTAGATAGCATGAATTAAATGAAATGGTGAAGTATTTAGTTTCAAATATCTCAATGTAGTCCCAAAGTCGAAAGAAAGACATTACTTCACAATTCGTCTTTGGCGATACAATGAAATGATAAACTATTTCATCTCGTAGCCCCAAAGTCAAAAGAGGACAAATATTTTCGAGATTCATATACATAGGACATAATATGTTAAGTGGCAAGCCAAGGAAAGGGTTTTGGGTCCACGGCAACGACTCCTTTAGACACTCCAAACTCGAAATGGGTCGTTGTCGTGGAGACCGAATCCTTGACATATCATGCCCATGCTATATGAATCATGGAAGTATTTCTCTTCTTTTGTCTTTGGCGATACGAATAGTATGAGGCATGAATCCAAGTCATTCTTGGTTTGCTTTTTTGGTCTTTCTTCGAAATTCCGATGATTAGAACGTGTTGTGGCATCATGTGTGTATGACTATGCTGCTGTTTGATCTCGTGTGCCAAGTAGACTAGTAATTTGGGCATATACTCTACTTGCCGCACAAGATCAAACACGGAGCATTGTTATTTCCATGCCCAACCTAAGTATGAGGCAATAATGCAAGTCATTCTTGGTTTTTTTGGGTCTTTCTTTGAAATGCCGATGATTAGAACGTGTTGTGGCGTCATGTGTATGACTATGCCGCTGTTTGATCTCGTGTGCCAAGTAGACTAGTAATTTGGGCATATACTCTACTTGCCGCACGAGATCAAATAGCGAGCATTGTTATTTCCATGCCAAACCTAAGTATGAGGCACTAATGCAAGTCATTCTTGGTTTGCTTTTTTTGTCTTTATTTGAAATGCCGATGGTTAGAATGTGATTTCTTACATCTTGTTGCACCCATATATATATGCATGATCTTATCTTGTGAACTATTATTGCTTTCCACTGACATAGATAATATCATCTATCTTGTGTATAGGAGATGGCGAAGAAGTGTTATGTCGTGTACGTCGGCAAGGTTCCAGGTGTGTACGAGGAATGGGAAGACTGCTAGAAGCAAGTGAATGAATTCTCGGGCAACAGCTACAAAGGCTACAAGACTAGAGAGGTGGCGGAAGTGAAGTGGAGGCGGCACGTGAGGAAGAAGTGGAGGAACTTCCTCATGATCACAACCTTGTTGCTCTTCATGGTAGGTTATGTGCTCTACTTCATCTAGACAGAGCTCCATCGTCGGAGTTGTAATGTGATTGTGAACTTGTACTCGGAGGTGTGAACTTGTGGCACAAACACTTGGTGTTGTGTGAAAACTTGGCACTTGTTGATGTATGAACTCGTATGTCACGATTGAGGTGTAATGTACTTGTATTCATGCTGGTTCTATTATGCTTTGGCCAATTGCAAGTTTCTAGAAAATTCTGTGCTGTTTATACTGTATTTTGGACTGTATTGTATATTTGAATACCTGTAAACTGTAATTTGAAAATTGCTATAAAACTTGAATTTCGAAAATATATCCGAGGCGCATATGGGAAGTATAGGAGGCGCATATATGGTACTATCGGAGGCGCATACTACAACATATGCGAGGCGCATATCATATGCGCCTCCTATACTTCATGTACGCGAGGCGCATATACTGATATGCGCCTCACGTATATGAAGTATAGGAGGCGCATGTGATATGCGCCTCGCATAACAACTACTAAAGGCGCATATGATATGCGTCTGGCGTAACAAATACTAGAGGTGCGGCGCTAGAGGCACATACCATATGCGCCTCGGATAGGTTTCTTGGTGCGCCTCGGGTAGGGTTTTTCCTAGTAGTGCACGCCATATCCTTCGCAGGGAAGGTATTCGCTTTGACTCGTTGATTTTGGATTGGACAGACAAGATTGGTAGACACTGAACTCTGTCTCCCTAGATGATGTTCCTACTACTATGTAAAATGCACTTCTAAAACAACAATGTAATTGTGCTTATGAGTTACTAGTCTGATTTCATTAGAATTCTGGTTATGACTGCAAACTACAGTATGTGTGAGCTGCGTTGATTATCGAGAGTCATCAGCAGATGGGGGCCTCGACCGCACAAAAAGAGGGTTGCCACTCAATAAAACAGATGGATATTGTGCGTACATGCATGCAACTCAGTAACTAGACTATGATCAATGAATATACGGAGAGAGAATATGAGTAATATGATCAACCCAATAGAATCCACTCATTACTACATGATGCATGCAACTCAGTATCCTAATAATATCATGCATGTAATCACGCAAGTAGGAGTACTTTTTTTAGCTGCATGCATTCACTCCTGAACACCATAAAGTAAAAGTTTGAACTCGTGGAGCGCCAAAATCACATGTGCCACAGCTAGCCCGATTAATGGTCTACAACTATAGTAACCTACACATCTACCCCTATAGTCTACTTTGGGACACCCAGCGAATGCGTGCATAGGAGTCCGCACCGAGCCTTTGAAGGGAAGGTACCCCCTCTGGCCTGTTGATTTGGAATGGACGGACAAGATTTCTAGATGGCCAAAATCATGTGGTCCCTACTCCCTCATGCCCCTCCATTTTAAACACATCGAAATTTCTCGCACCCCTCCATTTCAAAGAATACCAAAATCATGTGGTCCCACTCCCTCGCGCCCCTCCATTTCAAACACTGTGGAATTTCTCGCGCCTGGAACCTCTTGCAACACTTCTCCAGTTGGCTTTGCCTACCAGAACACGACACCATGCACTCCTCACCCAATAGTATGCTCGAGCAGCATTAGTTGCGGTTTAATCAAAGCACCATTGCTGCTTCACCAACGTCCAGCGCACGGGATCTAGGTCACTGAGTCCGTCGTCCTCCACGCACCTAATTTCCTTTTCCCAATTTCTTGTACAAGGCACCAAATCCATCAACGACTGCCCAACATCTGCTTCAATGCTGCTAGCATCCTCCCCACCCGTACCGTACTGGATCCGCCATGCAATGCACAAATTCTGCCTCGTCCACCACGCTCAAGCCAGCATCGAGCGCCCAAGATCTGCTTCCCCGACGCAAACAGCCGGCCCACCAGAGCACCCTCGGTGACAAGGATGTCACGCGCGGCGATACGGATGATGCTTAGAAGCATATCTGACCATGGTAACCAAATCTCCAACTCTTTTTTGTTTTGTCAGCATTATAGCAGGTTCAAGCCTGTCATAGTATACTTCATTTTTGTAATCGTGTTGTACACCAAGTTAAAGCGTATGCCTGTTCTTCGTGCTACATACTACGAGTAGGTCACTAGACATGTTGGTTTGCATTCGCTGCTCTACAAATTTTAAAGTCAAGCACATGTTCTTAGCTAGTCCGAACAACAGTAATTCCCTGCTATCGTGTAGTTTTTGCAAAATGTAAAATCAGTGGAAAATATTAGTGTGGATTCCCTGCTCCACAGTTACTGAATCTATCTGGTTTGTTCTGAAATAAGTTCCTGTTATTATTTTCTCCTTGGCATCATTCTGCTCTCCTGTAGTACCTGTTTAGACTCTTCATACTAATTCGGTTATAATTCTTTTGTTGCTATCTGGTTCTTCAAAAGCTGCAACACTAACTATTTTATTTTTCTTGCATAGAGCCTAGAATGGAACAATGAACATGTTGGTTTGCATAGCCTCTTCTACAGGTTCACAAGAGACACCATTATTTCCTTATTTGGTGCTGGTTCGTCCTAAGAAATGGCGTAACTATCCACTACTATGTAGTTCACCCGTGGTTTGCATTCCTACTCTAGAAGTTTCCTTATGATGCCATTATATTTCTATCTGGTTGATTCTTAGCTATGAAAGTAACTGCATGCCATTGTGTAGCTCACCACAAATTCCGAGTCACCCAACATCTCTTAGATTCTAGGAAATACCACTTCTTCCATATATATTTGCTGAAATGACCTGGCTAGTTTATATTTGCTGAAATTCTAAGAAACACTTTGTTTGATTGCTCATTTCATTGTAGGCACAATTGACTAATGATTGTTTGTCCTATTCTATAGGACCACGAGCGACGCTATTATATCTCGCATCTAGCTCTGGTTTGTCCTAAGCAACAACATAACTATCCTCCACTATATATAATTCATTCGTGGTGTGCATTCCTTCTCTACAAGTTCTCGTATGATGCGGTTATAATTTCTATCTGGTTCATTCTTAGCTACGACAGTAACTACATGCCATTG
This sequence comes from Avena eriantha, assembly GCA_910589775.1. Lineage (NCBI taxonomy): Eukaryota > Viridiplantae > Streptophyta > Magnoliopsida > Poales > Poaceae > Avena > Avena eriantha. The sequence continues at coordinate 371,441,475 of OU342742.1, forward strand.
TGTAGCTCAACGCAAATTCTGAGTCACCCAATATCTATTGCATTCTAGGGTATACCACTGCTTCCATATATATATTTGTTGAAATGACGTGGGTAGTTTATATTTGCTGAAATTATAAGTCACACACACACATTGTTTGATTGCTCATTTTTCATGGTGGGAACACTTGTTTAATATGTGCTTGCTTTTCCTATTTGTTTGACATGTTGGTCAACAATTGAACCATTGACCAGTTGTAAACTCTAGTTCATAGCTCCTGTTATATCAATCAAATGAGTAGTTTGTCTTAATTTGATGTATTAACTTGTAATTACTTAGTTTCAGACTGCAATTATTGCCATCGCCACACTACTAGAGAAAAGCTTACTGGAGGCGCATCTTGAAAGGAATTAGAGTCGCATTAGAGATGCGACTCTAGCACCGCGCTGCTAGTATTTGTTACTAGAGTCGCATTTCAGATGCGCCTCCTATAACCTATATATAGGAGGCGCACATTGATATGCATATGTGCCTCGCATATATAGGTTATAGGAGGCGCATCTGAAATGCGACTCTAGTATGTATTAGAGATGCGCCTCGCATAAGTTTACATATGTGCCTTTAGTAAGTTCACAAATGCGCCTCAAATATCAATTTTGAATTTTAAATTTTACAGAACCACAATATAGTCCAGAATACACAGTTTACAGGTATTATACAGTCCATAATAGAGTATAAACAGCACAGAATTTTCAGAAAGTTGCAATTGGCCAAAACATAGTATAACCACCTAGTGAGAGAGAAGTGAGTGGGGTGCATGTGCCTGTGCATGTGCATGTGCAAAAATATGGTGAGATTACTCGAGGAACATCCCACCTAGCATGCGTCTTGTATACATAGAATACCTAAGGCACATCTAGTAGATGCGCCTCGAGTGACTGGCGCCTGCCACCCCCGGGACCACATCACTTACTCGAGGCGCATCGAAAAGTGATGCGCCTCCAATATTGAAAACTACTAGAGGCGCATATCAACTGGTGCGCCTCCTATATTGTCACACATATCACCACTGGGCCCACCCACTTTACTCGAGGCGCATCTGCCACATATGCGCCTCAAGTAGTTAAACTACTCCAGGCGCATATGGAGCAGATGCGCCTCGAGTAAGTGGGGGAGCCAGATATGGTCCGTACATGTGATATAGGAGACGCACTGTTTAGACATTGGCCTCAAGTAATAATATACATGAGGCACACCGTTTATACATGCGCTTCTTGTATTTAGTGAAGGCGCATGCTTGAGGGATGCGCCTCCTATAAGCATGTCTCCTTTAGGCTTTTTCCTAGTAGTGCCACCAACGAGGGGGCTGCAATATCATGTCTCCTCCAATGTAGCTCCCACACTCAAAGGAAGATGCGGGTGATAGATTGAGAAAGAAAATTGAGGACTCTGCTATCAACACGATTCTCAACTGAAATGCCGGATTTTATTTCCCTTGAGTTGATAATATGTAATAATTTTAAGAAGTTTGCAGCTGATGTAATATCTAAATAACTCGCATAGGACATTTAGGCATCTAGTTGACGCCGTCCACACATGGTGGTAGGAGGTACCATAACTACGCCAGCCAGGTCAATTAGGGAACAATATCGGTCTTTGTTTTTGGCCTGTCTTGTATTCGGCCGTTGATGAACAGTAAAATATGCTTGTTAAGTATACACCTTTTATGGTATTGGCATGGGCTTCAGAAAGGCAAAACTGTAAAAGACAGTAAACTTAATGGGCCTACCAACATGTGGGAACTAGTAACAGTAATAGGCCGCAATAGTAATAGGACAAAATAGTTACATGCCAGGCAGCAGCATGTCAGGGCAGAAACAGGCCAGAAAAGTAACAGACCACAACAGTAAAAGGTAAGAAACTATAAAAGGGCAGAGGGCTAATGGGCCAAAACAATAGGCAGGCCACAATAATAAAGGGCCACAGCTCTAAAAGGCCAGAAGAGTAATAGGCCGTGGAAATACCAAATAAGAACAGTAACAGGTCGACAAAATTACCAGTTTAGAATAGTAAAATGCCGCTTGTGGCCTAAACCGTTAACAACTGGAATAGTAAAAGGCCAAAACAGTAACAAACCATCTCAAAAAAGGACCATTAGTAGGCGGCCCATGACGGGCTGCGAGAACAGTGATGGGACAACCACAGGCCTTAACAGTACCAGACCGACTAGGCGTAGGCTGCTAATGGGTCACACGGTGTTGGACCAACTTGGGCCTTCTATAGGCTGAAACAGAACCTAGCCTGAAAGTTCATGGCCTCTGCTGGCTACATAAGTGGGCCCATTTCAAGCAGTGCAGGACAAAACAGTAGCGTGCCGCCTTCTTATTCGGCTCTCCTCATGGGATGACCCACTTAGTATTTGGTAGGCCTTTGTTGGGCCTGGCTTCTGGTACGGTTTATGTGACCGTTAATAGTGGTAACCGGCAGTTAATGGCGGGTGCCACATGGCTGTTTACATGGCGTCAACAGTCAACGCGGCTGCCGAATAGATCTACGATAGAACATGTTTTCGTAGCTAAAGGGTGCAATCCGCCATGGTTAAAAAACCCGTGGTAGATTCGTTTCTGATAGGGATTTTACCACGAAGGCTATCTGTCGTAGAAGAGTTTTCAACCACGAAAAACAGGCCTTCAACCACGAAAATTGTCTGTTGTAAAAGACAACATTTGTTGTAGTCACACCTTTTGCATATTTACTTTTATGCAATTTAATCCTTATTTATTTTCTAAGCAAGTTTCCTCTATCTTTTACTCGCCACTTTCCACCATCAGCTTTTGCAGTCAATTCACTCAAGACCAGTGACACCTTGAGTGCGACAGAAACGCAACATAAGAACACTTACCTAGGCTCCTTATCAGGATTGATATAAAATATGGAATTAATACTTCCGCGAAAAAATTCTCTAACAGTGTTATACTTTGATCTATCAACTAGGTAGGATCATGCTATCCAAGTGATGACTCATACAACCACCATTAAATGAAGGTGTTTCTAGCATACCAACAGAGGTCTATTGAAGGGGATCCGCAGCAGAAAACAAATAAATTCCTACGACAGAATCCCAAAAACTGCCTAGGATCTATCTATATAGTAATGCGGTAACAGCCAATGCGTATAGAATACATACACTTGTAGATCGTATGTGGTTAACGTTTCACGGGGAACGTGGTTGAAGTAGTCGTACTCGTAGCCAACCTCAGGGTCGCGAAGCTCTTCGCAGGTCACCCCTTGCTCCTTCTTCATCTTCATTGTGTAGTAGCTCCGGCTCACGATATTTAAGGGCCCCTAGTGTTGCGCCTCGTGTCTTCGTACACATCCGGTGCACGATGAGACCTCTGGCTCCCCAATGCCGCCGGGAGTGCGGAAGTTGATATCCTGGTAGGAATCCCTGCAGTGCAATGGCATACTGCATGTGTGCCTTGTTCGCATAACCCAGAATTGGGGCCATGGTCACAAGGTATAGAGAGAGGGAGGGATAAAGTCAACTAAAAGACTTCTCAAATTGTGTGTCTAATCCCACCCTTGGGTACCCCTTTATATAGGCGTAGGGGGTGTGCCCTCTCGCCTAGGTGCCCAATGTGGGACTAAAGGGCAAAGAAAATAACCAAAAAAAACAATAGGCAAAGGGCAACCGGCTGGGCCAATTCGCCGCAGCCCACCAGCCAGCACGCAACAGACCCGGGTAGGCCGAAGCCCTACCCGCTGCCCAGCGTTGGCTGAGGCTGTTGTGCCCGGGTGGGCCAGTACCGCCCCCGCGGCCCAGCATGCCCAGCACGCCCAGCACCTCGTGTGGCAGCTGGCGGCTGGCGCCCGGGTGGTCCGGCTCGCGCGACCACGGCCCAGCTCGCCTACTCGGTCTGCTCCCCCGCGAGCCCCGCATGGGCCGGGGTTGAGCAGGCCCACGATAGCGTCCGACGGCTGCATTCTGCCCTGTGCGGTGGCGTTTATCCGCCGCCCACGGGGCTAGTTGTTTTTGCCTTTTTGTTTTTCATTTTCTATAGCTTTTCTTCTAGGCTATTTGCCTCCAGGATTTGACCTAATATAAAAGTTGCCTTTATAAATATTAATTTAAATATTATTTAGAATATATTAATTCACAATTAACATATAATAAATACATATTTAAATTCTCATTTATCCAAAAACACTTTTCTAGTCTTTTCCTTTATTCTTTTTCGGAACAACTTCAGATCTCTCCGCGTAACAATTCTGGCTTTCTCTTTCTCTACTGTGATTCTGTCTTACAAATGATCGCTCTCATCGTACCCTTAAGTGTATCCTCTCATGGATCAGGAATGCTCTAGACATGATCTGTATCAAGGATCAACAGAGGGACCAGGGATGTCCATGTGACCTCTATGCATTCCTGAAGACAATGTTGTTTGAACCGGTAAATGTAGCATCCATATTCCTTTTGTTTTTTGATACGATTTGTCCGAGATCCGATCATTGGTATCACATACCTTGTTCAATCTCATTCACAACAAGTTCTGTTTTCTTGTTACTATGATATTACATCCCCGTGACCGAGTCACATGTTGCAACATTTGTGGATGTAATCTCACCAAGCCGGCCGTATGTATCTTTACCCGTCATGTGGGTTAACAAATCCCGCTCTTGACATATATTGCCTCTACGGTTCCTCCGAGTACCTGAACACACCTTTATAACCACTATATTACCAAGTGGCGCTTGATGCTATCTAAGCACTCTCGGGAGACTGTGATTGATATAGCCTCACGGTCTAAGGATTTAGGAGTCTAGATTTAGCTGTTGCACGAATGAACTTATATGACTTGATCGTGTTGCAATCCTTCGAGGAATGTCCAATCACATCATTCTCCAATGATATGATCCCGTTATCAATTGGCATAAATGCCCATGATCTTGAAACCCGGATCATCCTCATGACCAATGAACTATTATGAATAGAGGCTACTAGGGACTTGGTTGTTTCATACCACACCTTCACCAATGTTTCTACTTGGCACAGTTATAGCACAATATGAAACTATTATAAACTAATTGAGATATGAAAGGGCATATCTCCTTCAGTCTCCCACTTGCACTAGATTACAAATAATCTAGCTCGCATTTTACTCATATAAACCATATACCATATGCGTTTAGAGATCATGCATGCTTATGGGAAAGGTCATGTCCAAGTTCTGTTTTACCAGATCATTATGTCTTTTGTAAATCATTAATATCTTCCTAATTTTTCCATTCACACCATTATCGTATAATGGGTCGAAGCATTTGTGTGGCAACAAAGTGACACTTTGTTTCTAGTGTTTATAATGACGGTTGTTTTCACCGTTGTCATCTAAACTTCTAAACACACTTTGCTATCCTTTGTGTATATATTGTAGTCATGGCAGCAGAACGAGGCCATATTCTAGGAGCTTACAGTGACTTTAGATCAACCTCGAGGGCTTTATCATGGGCATTGGGCCCTGGGACACATCATTCTATGTTAAAAGCGAACAAGCCCCGCCATATAATTATACATCACATCAGATGGAGCCTTTATACTTCTATATCTATGTAGATCCTAGTGCATGAAATGCATCTATGCCACTTACATTTCTTCTTGCCATTTAAGTACAAACTTAATTTTGGTTCAGTGATCAACTCGGGAATCACTTAAAGACATGTTCTTACAGTTAAGACTTTGTCCTACCAACCAGAACCTCGGGTCACATTACGTCGAGTATACAACATGGTTGTATGGAAGAACCTATGACTGGGGCATAGGAGATGCAACACATATCTTTCTTTCAACCATAGTTGTAATACTATCTCAATGCTTCATATAGTAAGAACTACTTTCTTACCTTGTTCCATTCTGAGCTACTTGAGAATCTTGCTTAGGTCATTCTGAACATCTTTTAGAATCAAGTCCAGAAAGCATTCGACATTTACTGTTTATTAAACTCACTAATCTATCTCGATAGATTTTCTTGTTTAATAACTTCAACTTCATCCTTATTTATCTAACTTAAACGTTATTAACACCAATCACATCATTCATATATGTTGTCCCCATATCCTAGAATGATTTCACGCTCCCACTCAAATATGACATTCATGTTTGAGATCCAGGGATTTCACTTAGCTCCCACTCAAAATATGTCAGCTACATATTATGAATTAGCCAAGCTGATTCCCTCCCACTCAAATCTAGGTCCTCTCGATAATCTTGGACATTCGAAAATTCTATGATCACCATCAAATTGAGAATTCCACTAATGAGATTTCAATGACCATTCATTTCTCTTACTTAGGTCCATCACGCTTCTTTGTATTTCGTAGGTATGTCTTGTTCAAAACATTACAAGTGAATCAACAATATAATTCCACAAACTTGTAGAATATATAGTTGAATCCTACTTTCTTTAGTAAAAGTATTCGCTAAAACTTTATGATCATTATCATTAGTTTCTCCTCTATTTGTAGAGTTTGGTTTCACGAAACAAATTCCGCTGCGCCACTCAACAATTCAGAGCTAAGGTCAAATAGGGTTCTTCAATCTAGGCTCCACAACGAGTGAAGAGAAAATCCGCTCCTGTATTTTACTTTCTTCCACCTCTATCTTCTTCAAGACACATCAACTTAGGACAACAGCAGGTTCGCCCCTTGTGGACGATGCATTCATAGCTTCCTAAGAATGCTCTACAAAGACTTGTTTATTCGTCACAATTTCGACTTATCGAAATCTCCAGAAACTCGAACTTGCCATAACACTTATGGTGTTGTTTCCATGAATCTTTAGATGTTCCTTTGTATTTCAAATGAGTGTTTTCTTATTTTGATCTCTAACTCTAAATGACAACTATAACCCCAATAAGTGATAATATTATACCATATGTATCTAATACAAAATGATTATGATGTTTTATACATTTCAACAAAGTTTGAATTCGCCCAATTATCATAATTTGTGAAACATATTTCACAAGTCCCTTTTTGCTAAACTTAATTGAATACTTTAGTCATGTCGATCAAATCGAAGAGACTTGTTAATTTAGTTAATTTAATATCTCATTCAGTCATGAACTCATTTGAACAATTCAAATCATTTAAAACTTCATGTTTCATTAAGTAAATACACTTATTTACTTAAGTACACAATTACCTAATGATTTCCACTACTTGTTGAAAATACGATACATCACTATGTATAAGATTCAACATTTCTGTGCATATCACTACTTTACCAGAATGCGGAGTTTTAGTCATTCTGCCCAAGAGGCATGGTTTTGCCAAGTCTCTAGATCAAGCATCTAGGACCCCGATCTTCATTTACAATGAAGAACCTGCAATAACCAAAATGACTTAAACTATATTGTCATTTCATTATTAAACGTTGGATATCTTTTAGCATTCTGATCCTTTATAAATGGTTAAACTATTATCATTAACATAGTGATGAGAATAACTTATTCATAATCATAATGTGACCATAAGGTATTGTTCATAAGAATAGTACAAACTGGCTTGTAACTTGTTCATATGAATAATCTGATGGGTTCGTAGCATGGAAAACAAAAAAATTCTACCGCAAGAACGAACAAAACCCAGATCTAATATAGATAAAAGCCAACATCTAATCTATTAGACATGTGCAACGAGATAGATGGGAACTAACCCTCGTAGATCCGAAATCGTTAACGAGATTAGATCTCGTGGTTGATGTAGTCGATCACTTGCCGATCTCAAGATCGTGTGGACGATCCTTCCGGCGTCGCGTTCCGGCAGTGCTTCCGCAGTCGGTCACACGTGCGGAGTCGAAGCAGACCTTCCTCTCCTCGTTCCAGCGAGCAGCGGAGGTAGTAGATCTTCTCCACGGAATCCCAGTAGCACGACGGCGTGGTGGTGGTGGTGGAGTAGAGAATTCTGCAGGGCTTCGCCTATGCCTGTGCAGAAGAAAGGAGGAGGAGAGAGGCGGCAGAGATTGGGAGTTATGGAGTAGGGGGTGGAGGGGGCGCCCCTGCCCCTCTATTTAAAGGGGGTGAGGCGCCATGGGAGGGGGAGTCCTTGTAGGACTCCCCTCCCTCTAGGGCCGGCGGATTGGGGAGGGGGGGAGAAGTCCTCCTCCCCCACGACTCCTACGCTTGACCCACCAGGACTCCTTGATCCCTTCCTTGGTTTTCAAGCAAACTCCAAGAAACCTTCCGGAACATTCCGAAACCTTCTAGAACCCTCATACAAATACTCCAGAACATTTCCTAACTCAGAAAATGATCCCCAATATATGAATCTTATTCTCCGGACAATTCCGGATGTCCTCGTGATGTCCCGGATCTAATCCGAGACTCCGAACAACCTACGGTCTCCAACGCACATTCCATATCTACTTAAAACAACTTCGAACCTTAAGTGTGTCACCCTACGGTTCGTGAATATGTAGACATGACAGAGACACATCTCCTATCAATAACCATCAGCGGGACCTGGAGATCCATAATGGCTCCCACACACTCAACGATGACTTCGTGATCGATTGAACCATTTACATACGAAACCAATTCCCTTTGTCACGCGATACTATACTTATCCGAGGTTTGATCGTCGGCATCTCCATACCTAGTTCTACCTCGTTACTGATAAGTACTCTTTACTCGTTCCGTGATATGTCATCCCTTGTGACCCAGTCACATGCTTGCAAGCTAACTAGATGACATTCCACCAAGAGAGCCCAGAGCATATCTATCCGTCATATGGATGGACAAATCCCAATCTTGATTCATGCGCTTCAACACATACTTTCAGAATACCCAATGACACCTTTATGACCACCCAGTTACAAAGCGGTGTTTGATGTCATCAAAGTACCCATCCGGTGATGGTGATTAACACAACCTCATGGTCGAAGGATTAGGTTACTATGCATTTAAAAGCTTATAGCAATACGAACTTAATGACTTGATCTTATGCTACGCTTACTATGGGTGTGTGTCCATCACATCATTCTCCTAATGATATAACCTTGTTATTAATCACATCCTAATGTCCATGATCAGGAAACCATGATCATCAATTAATCAACAAGCTAGTTCAACAAGAGGCTTACTAGGGACTCTCTTATGTTTACAAAACACACATGTATTAGTGTTTCCTAATAATACAATTATAGCATGGGATGTAAACATTCATCATAAACACAAAGATATAATAATAATCACTTTTATTATTGCCTCTTGGGCATATCTCCAACAGTCTCCCACTTGCACTAGAGTCAATAATCTAGATTACATGGTAACATACCGAACACCCATGGCGTTCTGGTGTTGGTCATGCTTTGCCCTGGGGAGAGGTTTAGTCAACGGATCTGCCACATTCAGATCAGTGTGTACTTTGCAAATCTTTATGTCACCATCTCGGACATACTCGCGAATAGCGTGGAAACGTAGCTTGATGTGCTTCAGCTTGCTATGTGACCTTGGCTCCTGTGCATTAGCTATGGCACCTGTGTTGTCACAGTAGATGGCCATCGGGTCCAACACACTGGGAACCACGCCAAGTTCAGTAATGAATTCCTTCATCCAAACGGCTTCTTGTGCAGCCTCTGAAGCAGCTATGTATTCCGATTCAGTTGAAGATTTCGCCACAACACTTTGCTTCGCACTCCTCTAGCTCACTACAGCACCATTCAAAATAAATACGTATCCCGACTGTGACTTTGAGTCATCCGGATCGGTGTTCCAACTAGCATCGGTGTAACCGTTTATAACAAGCTATTCATCACCTCCATAAGAAAGAACCATATCCTTAGTCCTATTTAGGTACTTTAGGATATTCTTGACCGCTGTCCAGTGCTCCATTCTAGGATCACTTTGATATCTGCTAGTCAAACTAACAGCATGTGCTATATCCGGTCTTGTACACAGCATGGCATACATGATAGAACCTATGGCCGAGGCATAGGGAATATTATTCATCTTTTCTCTATCTTCTGCCATAGCTGGACTTTGAGTCTTACTCAAGGTCTTACCTGACAACATGGGCACGAACCCTTTCTTGCTATCTTCCATTCTAAACTTCTTTAGAACTTTGTCCAAGTATGTACTTTGTGAAAGCGCTATTAGGCGTCTTGATCTATCTCTATAAATCTTGATGCCTAGAATGTATGCCGCTTCGCCAAGATCCTTCATTGAAAAACTATTATTCAAATAGGTTTTGACACTATTAAGAAGTTCTATATCATTCCCAATCAACAATATGTCATCTACATATAGTACTAGAATGCTACAGAGCTCCCACTCACTTTCTTGTAAATACAAGCTTCTCCATAAGTTTGTATAAATCCAAAGTTTTTGATTACTTTATCAAAACGTTGATTCCAACTCCGGGATGCTTGCTTCAGTCCATAAATGGAGCGCTGAAGTTTGCATACCTTACGGCCATCCGGTAAGTCCACCAAAGTCAACACTTGGTTTTCGTACATGGATCCCATTTCGGATTTCATGGCTTCTAGCCATTTGTCGGAATCTGGGCTCACCATAGCTTCTTCATACGTCGCAGGGTCATCAGCGTTGTCTACCAACATGACGTTCAAGGCAGAGTCATACCAATCAGGAGTGCTACGAACCCTCGTTGACCTGCGAGGTTCAGTAGTAACTTCGTTTGAAGTTTCATTATCATCATCATTAGCTTCCTCTCCAATTGGTGCAGGCAGCACAAAAACATCTTCCGGTGCTGCGCTACTCTCAAATCCGAGAGAAGGTTCAATAACCTCATCGAGTTCTACTTTCCTTCCAGTCACCTCCTTCGAGAGAAACTCCTTCTCAAGAAAGGATCCACTCATTGGACCGCACACATCGGTATGTATTATTTCCAGTAAGTCTGTAGCTCGCTCCATTGTACCAGAGAATGGAGTCTTAGTCATTTTTCCCATTAGACATGCTTCGCATCTTTCAAGTGATTCAAGAAGTCCATCTGAATGGAGTTTCTTCATACGCTTCGCTCCAATGTGACCAAGACGACAGTGCCACATGTATGTAGAATTATCATTCAATTTAATTCGTTTAGCATCTATGTTGTGAACATGTGTATCACTACTATCGAGATTCAGTAAGAATAAACCATTCATCTCAGGTGCATTACCATAAAAGATATTACTCATATAAATCGAACAACCTTTATTCTCAGATTTAAAAGAGTAACCGTCTCGCAATAAACAGGATCCAGATATAATGTTCATGCTTAACGCAGGCACCAAATAACAATTATTTAAATTTAAAACTAATCCCGAAGGTAGATGTAGAGGGAGTGTGCCGACGGCGATCACATCAACCTTGGAGCCATTTCCAACGCGCATCGTCACCTCGTCTCTTGCCAGTCTTCATTTATTCCGCAGCTCCTGTTTAGAGTTACAAATATGAGCAACCGAACCAGTATCAAATACCCAGGCACTACTACGATTACTAGTAAGATACACATCTATAACACATATCAAATATACCTTTCTTCTTGATGTTGCCGTTCTTCAGATCCGCCAGGTACTTGGGGCAGTTACGCTTCCAGTGACTAGCACCCTTGCAGTAGAAGCACTCAGTTTCAGGATTAGGACCAGCCTTGGGCTTCTTAGCAGGTGCGGCAGCTTTCTTGCCGTCCTTCTTGAAGTTGCCCTTCTTCTTAGGCTTGCCCCGTTTCTTGAAATTGGTGGTCTTATTGACCATCAACACTTGTTGCTCCTTCTTGATCTCCACTTCAGCAGCTTTCAGCATGGACGACAGTTCAGGCAACGTCTTGTTCATGCAGTGCATGTTGTAGTTCATCACAAAGTTCTTGTAACTTGGTGGCAGTGATTGAAGGAGACGGTGAATCCCCAATTCATTAGGAATCGATATTCCCAACTCTTGGAGCTTCTTAGCGTACCCAGACATGGTGAGCACGTGCTCGCTAACGGAGCTTCCTTCTTCCATCTTACAGTTAAAGAATTTCTCGGAGGCCTCATAGCTCTCCATGGCCGCGCGAGTCTCAAAAATTAGCCTGAGCTCCTTAATGATCTCGAACGGGCTGTGGTGCTCAAAACGCTGTTGGAGCTCCTCTTCTAAACCGTACAGGATGGCACACTGAACTGTGGAGTAATGATTTTTCCGAGTGGCGAAAACATTCTTTTCGTCATCGGTGGCATTATCTGCAGGTGGGTCACCTAGCGGTGCTTCGAGCACATAGGTCAACTGACCAGCCGTGAGGACGATCTTCAGTCCACGGAACCAGTCCGTGAAATTGCTTCCATTGTTCTTAAGCTTTTCTTTCTCTAGGAACGCATTGAAATTGATGGAGGGGGTCGCCATAATCTACAACAATTTGCAAGTAGTTTAGACTAAGTTTATGACAAATTGAGTTCAAATTTAATTCTTAAACTAACTAGGTGAACTCCCACTCAACACAACATCCCTCACATTGTCTTAGTGATTACACGAAGCAAGTCCACTACACCAAGTCCGATCTTCACGAGAGAAGATGTAGTTTCATCGGCGAACAATCTTCATGTTCATCATATCATTTATATGACTCATGCTGTACCTTTCGGTATTCCGTGTTCCGAGACCATGTCTGTACATGTTAGGCTCGTCAAGATAACCTTAGCTTCCGCATGTGCAAATCTGGCTTGCACCCGTTGTATGCACACGTAGAATCTCTCACATCCGATCATCACGAGATGCTTCGAAACGACGAGTCTTAGCAACGGTGCCAACTAAGGGTGAACACTTTATTACTTGATATTTAGTGAGAGGGATCATCTTATAATGCTACCGTCGCGATCTAAGCAATACAAGATGCATAAAGGATTAACATCACAGGCAATTCATAATTAGTGTGATATGATATGGCCCTTTCTTCTTGCGCCTTTGATCTCCATCTCCAAAGCACGAACATGATCTCCATCATCACCAGCATTGCGTCAAGGTCAGTGGCGCCGCTTCATGGTTGTCCATCATCACCAGCAACTATTACAACTACTTGGAATAAAGCTATTACAAGATGAATAGACACGCAGGTCTTAACAGAATTAAAGACAACCATTAGGCTCCTGCCGGTTGCCATATTACAACAAGGATCATTGCATACATCAAATACAATCACAATCACATGATGGCCATATCACATCACAAAACCCCTGCAAAAACAAGTTAGACGCCTCTAATTTTCTTTGCATGTTTTACGTGGTTTGGGGCTTTCGCATAAGACCGATCTTACCTACGAACAAGGACCACAACGTTGATACAAGTGTTGTCAGATGCTCATTGTAAATTGAATCTTAACTATGGTGGGAGAGACAGACACCCGCAAAGCCACTTGTGCAAAGCAAGTTGCACGTCAAGCGTGGAGCAAGTCTCATGTGCGATGACATGTAATGTTAGCCCGAGCCGCTTCATCCCACCATGCCGCAAGATGCAAAGTACACGCTAAGACACCGACAACAAAAGCATCAACGCCCACAAAAACATTGTATTCTACTCGTGCAACAGATCTATGCATAGATACGGCTCTGATACCACTGATGGGTTCGTAGCATGGAAAACAAAAATTTCTACCGCAAGAACGAACAAAACCCAGATCTAATCTAGATAAAAGCCAAGATCTAATCTATTAGACATGTGCAACGAGATAGATGGGAACTAACCCTCGTAGATCCGAAAGCGTTAACGAGATTAGATCTCATGGTTGATGTAGTCGATCACTTGCCGATCTCAAGATCGTGTGGACGATCCTTCTGGCAGCGCTTCCGCAATCGGTCACACGTGCGGAGTCGAAGCAGACCTTCCTCTCCTCGTTCCAGCGAGCAGCGGAGGTAGTAGATCTTCTCCACGGAATCCCAGCAGCACGACGGCGTGGTGGTGGTGTTGGAGTAGAGAATTCTGCAGGTCTTCGCCTATGCCTGTGCAGAAGAAAGGAGGAGGAGAGAGGCGGCAGAGATTGGGAGTTATGGAGCTGGGGGTGGAGGGGGCGCCCCTGCCCCTCTATTTAAAGGGGGTGAGGCGCCATGGGAGGGGGAGTCCTTGTAGGACTCCCCTCCTTCTAGGGCCGGCGGATTGGGAAGGGGGGAGGAGTCCTCCTCCCCCACGACTCCTAGTCTTGACCCACCAGGACTCCTTGATCCCTTCCTTGGTTTTCAAGCAAACTCCAAGAAACCTTCCAGAACCTTCCAGAACAATCCAAAACCTTCTAGAACCCTCATACAAATACTCCGGAACATTTCCTAACTCAGAAAATGATCCCCAATATATGAATCTTATTCTCTGGACAATTCTGGATCTCCTCGTGATGTCCCGGATCTATTCCGAGACTCCGAACAACCTTCGGCAACGCATATTCCATATCTACTTAAAACAACTTCGAACCTTAAGTGTGTCACCCTATGGTTCGTGAATATGTAGACATGACAGAGACACATCTCCTATCAATAACCATCAGCGGGACCTGGAGATCCATAATGGCTCCCACACACTCAACGATGACTTCGTGATCGATTGAACCATTTACATACGAAACCAATTCCCTTTGTCACGCGATACTATACTTATCCGAGGTTTGATCGTCGGCATCTCCATACCTAGTTCTACCTCGTTAGTGATAAGTACTCTTTACTCATTCCGTGATATGTCATCCCTTGTGACCCAGTCACATGCTTGCAAGCTAACTAGATGACATTCCACCGAGAGGGCCCAGAGCATATCTATCCGTCATATGGATGGACAAATCCCAATCTTGATTCATGTGCTTCAACACATACTTTCAGAATACCCAATGACACCTTTATGACCACCCAGTTACGAAGCGGTGTTTGATGTCATCAAAGTACCCATCCCGTGATGGTGATTAACACAACGTCATGGTCGAAGGATTAGGTTACTATGCATTTAAAAGCTTACAGCAATACGAACTTAATGACTTGATCTTATGCTACGCTTACTATGGGTGTGTGTCCATCACATCATTCTCCTAATGATATAACCTTGTTATTAATCACATCCTAATGTCTATGATTAGGAAGCCATGATCATCAATTAATCAACAAGCTAGTTCAAAAAGAGGCTTACTAGGGACTCTCTTATGTTACAAAACACACATGTATTAGTGTTTCCTAATAATACAATTATAGCATGGGATGTAAACATTCATCATAAACACAAAGATATAAA